>JAFEMH010006686.1:0-115881 GCA_022495995.1 Adenophora triphylla var. japonica | reverse complement strand
GACACGAAAATCGGGGGGTATTAATTAGGGCGCGCCCTTTCCTCTTCCCAAATTCTGTTTTTACGAGAAAATTACGAGAGAGAGAGAGAAAAGTGCCCCGTAAATCCGCCATTTTTCAAGCGAAAAAGCTTCAAAAAATCTTTCCGATTTCTTCGATTTTTTGAGCAATGGAACACTGAGTGGAAGCGCGCTTTCGGGTGCCAAGGACGTGGCCCGGTAGCGTGAGAGGCGGTGGAGCTCGTCGGATGAGGAGGCATTACAATCTTTCGCAGTCGGTTGCGTGAGGAGCATTACCCCCGATGCTTGGGCAACATTGGGGCTTTGGATTCGAATCTCCGAACGGTATACTTTGAAAACCTTTGATCCCTTTGTTGATTTCTTGTTTGAAATTTGAATTTTGGGTGATTTTTGAATTTTTTTTTTTTTGGTAATTTCGAAAATGACCATGTTCTTGGCCTTGGATTTTGATTTTGATGCTATGCATGTTGATGATGATTTTTTTTTAAATTGAATATTGATCTTGATGATATGCATGTTGCAATAAATTTGTGGGTATCCCAAAATGTGCATTTTGCTTCTCGGGAAAAGAATTGGCATTTTTGCCACATTTTTTGGAATATTGTGAATTGTGATGATGCAATGCATGCATATTTGTTTTTTTGAAAGAATGGGCATTTTGCCACAATATGGGATAGTATGTATGTTTAGGATAAATATATATATTTTTTCTTTGAAAAGTGGGGCCAGATTTTTCCTCTCCGGGTTGCATGTAGAGATGGATGATATGCATGCATGCAAATTTTTTTTTTTTTTGAGATGATGGATGGTATGCATGTTATTTTATGAAAATGGGACGGAGTTTTTACTTAGTAGGAATGCATCTTTTTTTGATGAATGCATTGGGATTTCTTGAAAAGCTGTCTTCTTTTATGCGAGAAAAATGGGGCTATGCTCATTGTATCTTTGTTATCTTTGTCGAATTTTTTTTTTAAATGCATGTGTATGCTTTCTCTTTTTTTTTTGTAAATGCAAATGCAAAATTTTTTTTTTTTTTGACATTTTCTCTTTCTCTTTTTTTTTTTTACAGGGCGGAAACCGTTTTGTAACGGAGCAGCTGAACAAAATGAAGACTCGAGGATCGGTGGAGTCCGTGATTGACTTGTGGGACCGGCTTCCGAATGCGGGCCGAGGAGCTTTGCCGAGTCCGCGACAGCTTGTTGTCGAGACGGGGCTCTGGGAGTTTGTCGAGTGCTTGAGGGGCCTGGTCAAGTTCCCTAAGAGCAAGGAGCTTGATGTTTGCTCGGCGCGGCCTTTGGTGGGACGCGACCCACACCTTCCACTTCTTCGGGGCGAGGCTACGGTTACGCCCTCCGACTATGCTTTGCGATTACGGGCTGTCCTTTAATGGACGCGGCATTGAGTGGCGGGATGGCTACGGCCCGTGCGGATCTGCGAGGCTCTTACGGGGATTTTCCCCTATTCCCAAAAAGGGGATGGGGATGGAGTATGCCGTGGTCTACGGCAAGATTGTGGAGACCGTAGCGAGTTATGAGTTTGGGGAGGAGAGGATAGGCGCCGATCAGATTGCCGAGGGCCTTCTTGTGGTTTTGCTTTTGAGCACCCTCTTTGGGCATCTTTGAGGACGGCAGTCTTTGCCTTGTTGAGGTCCTTGGAGGACATGGAGACGGCGGAGATGTCTCGTGGGGAGAGGCGGCTGGCGAGCTTTATTTTGCTCTTGATAGGTACGGCGGAAGGCTTGTGAGCTCTTTGTCTTGCTTTGAGTTTGCCACGGAGGTATAAGCTCTCTTTTTGCTTTCCCTCCTCTTTTTTTTTTTTTGAGCACGCACTTTTCTTTTGCCTTTGGATTGATTGGATTTTTACCTTTCGCGGTATGGGCGTTGGAGTTTTCCACGTCACGGTGTGGCGACTTGGCCGGCGGAGTACGTCGGGCGTATCCGGCCATGCGGTCTTGGTCCAAGCATGCTCGGGAGAAGATAAGCTCCGGGGCGTACGACTCTCAGGTACGCGGATTGCCTTCCTTTGACGGAGGCCGAGACGGATGAGGGGATGATATTCTTCCCACAGGATCGCTTTGAGGTAGCGCGGTTGAAGGGCGAGATCGGGCGGTGCGGCGGAGGATTTTGAGGGTCGACTGCGATGCCTATTATGCAGGAGAGAGGGTGACGCGCCCGGCATGGCGTGAACTCGCCTTTGAGGACACCGGTGGAGCCTCCGCCGATATGATGCACCCGAGCGATCGGTCAGTGACTGGGATGATTACCGAGCCGAGCCGGCACTTCTCGGACTTCGTGGCGATTGAGCCGTATATGCGACATTCGTCTTGAGGAGGCTGAGGATGCCTCGGGTTTTGGATAGGGAGGGGCTTGGGATCCGCGGTACCCTCGGACGGATTTTCCTATATCCAGGATGGGAGTCCGATTGAGGAGTGCGAGATCCCTCGGCCCGAGCGACTTCCACGAGCTTTCCGGCCTCGTCAGGGTATGAAGGTATGGCTTCACCTTTTCCCCTTCTTTTCTTTCTTTTGTTTCATCATCTTTAGCATCACTTCCCCCTCTTTTTTTGGCCAGCTTTTGCTTTTGTGCGGTTTTCGGAGGTGGTCATCGAGAAGGCGGCCAGAAGCAAGTGATCGAGGGCCAAGAGATTCATCGGGAGGATGGTCGCTTGCGGGGCTCCTCGAGGCTAGAGCGAGGCGGCCACGGCGGCGCACATCGGACGGGAGAGCTTCCCTATTCGTTCGGGGAGACTTCTTGAGAGACTCCTCTGTCTCCTCTCCTCGATCCCGCGCGGTGCGCCCGGATCACGTCATTCTCGAGGGGATCCACACGGGCGGGGACACGTTTGGCGGCATGGCGGGTCGTCTTCGTACGTGCGGGAGTCAGCGCCTTCACCTTCGGATACGATTTTTCGCGAGATCTCGGCTTGCCACTATCGGAGCGTGCGGTTGGTCTGAGTGAGCCTCTTTACGGAGACGAGGACGATTCGAGCAGAGATTTTCGGGGCTCTGAGGAGGCGGGCAGTCGCAAGAGGGCGGGGGAGACATCGGGGCTTTGGAGACTCCGATTGATTTTTTTGAGATTTGAGATTGAGATTTAGATTTGTACGGCTTATGCACATTTTTTTTTTGATGTAATAATTTAGGATTTTATTTATGTTTGCTTGTTTTTTTTTATGCACACTCTTTTTTTGGAATGTAATAATTTAGGATTTTATTTTATGAATGCAATGCAATATGAATGCGGTGTTGCATGAGCCTTGATTTTTTTTTTTTTTTTTTTTTTTTTTGCAAGGGTGTTTGGTATATGGGTGGTTTGGGGAGGTTTTTGCACGAGGTTTCGAGCAACGGGACGAATATTCCTCTTTTGGTGTAGCGGCTTGGGTACATTTGCAGATTTTTTTTTTTAGCAAACTCATCGGCGCGGATAGGGGAGCATCGACATTGTCCTTTAATTTTAGTTCGAGACTGGTCTTGCTTTATTTCAAATTCAAATATCCTCTTCAACCTCCGAGTCAAGCTTGACCATTTTCGGGAGAAAGAGAAAAACCATGGAAATGGCCAAAAATTCTCCAAAATTGTCCAAAGAAAGGCAAATGTTGTTCTTTGAAAAGTTCAAGGAGTGGTGTAGGGAGATTATGCATGAGAGAAGATCATTCTTTGAAGAAAGGTACAAGATACGATGCTTGTGGTCTCTGAAAGAATTGGTTAGGATTATGACCTCTTAAGAGCTTCTTCTTCGTTTTGGGATACTAGAAGGCATGTCTTTTGCCTTTCCTTCAACGAGATTGTTCCATTGTCGAAGAATTTCGGGCCTTGCTTGGAGGTCGGAGGTGGAAGAGATAGCGGTTCCCTTGCCGGAGGGAGCTTCTTTCGTGACGGTGTGCGTCCTCCTTCATCTTTCCCGGAGGAAAGCGCAAGGTATGATCCGTGGTCCTGATCATTTCGATATTTCCGGTCTTCCCGACAGATTTAGGGGCCTAGGTTTGGTAGATGATGCCTATTGGGATGCCTTTGCACTTTGTATGTTTGGCACCCTGTTCATGGTCTATTCCTTTGGGATCTGTCATCGATCTCTGTTTGGATGTTGTCGTTTCGCTGTCGCACAGGCGAGAGATGTCGTTCCTTTGATTCTTGGGGAGACTTTTCATGCTCTCGGCAGATTAGCTACCGGACGGTATATGCGCGGGGGCGGCCCGTTCCTCTTGACCACATTTGGGCGATGGAGCGTTTGGGGGTTCTTCGGGAAACCTCGATATGATCGAGCCTTGGACTTTTGCCGGGAGAGGTGTTGATGTAGATTTTGATGATCGGGGCTCGTGGGAGCGTTGGATGGCGGGTCGCCGGTGAAGATATCGAGATGGTCGGTGCCTCATTGGCGGGTGGAGACTCGCGAGTGCTTGAGGATGGGTCTCTGTGGTCATGCTTCGGGGCTTTCTCGGTCCGGCTTCTATATTCCGGCTTTAGTTACGAGACAGTTTGGCTGGAGCGGAGTTCCTTTGGAGGGCTTTGATGATATAGCCACCGGGGTGGTGACTCACCTTCTATGGATGATCCTCGGTGTTTCCATTTCTTTCCCGAGCATGGAGGTATGATGCCTTTCCTTCTCGGGTTATTCTCGGGCGTCAGAGACCGGTGTTCTGACCACTTGGTACTGGATTGGTATGAGAGGCATGCAGGAGAGACTCGGGTGGCTATTTTTCGAGACGGCGTGAGGCCATTGTGGGTGCGGAGGACCGGCTGTTTACGAGAGGAGGAGGGCCGAGGCGAGGGCCAGCCCTCGCGGCCGGAGGGCGGAGACGGCTGTGTGACCCGTATAGAGGCTTACGTCAAGAGACGGGAGAGGAGGGCTCCTATGCTACCGGCTAGGCTACGGGAGATGAGGGATGACGCTAGGGCTACTAAGGCCACGACGGAGCTGGTTTGATAGACCACTGTCCCTATACCGGAGCTTGGTAGGAGGAACAACGACATTTTCTGTTCGGAAAAGAAGACTCGAAGGGGAAGAAGAGGGGGAGAGGCCGATACGAGTGGCTTGGAGTGACTACGAGGTTTCCAAGTATCCCTTTTCTTGTCATGGCGGACACATTAGTTTGATTATGTATCTTAGTTTTCCTTTAGCGAGGTTGCCGGTTGTAGGAATGAATCGGGCTTAGACTCATCAAAGAGCTTTTAACTTGTAATGAATATTTGAATTGCTTTAGAGTTTTTCGAGACGCTTTCATGGTCGATCAATTGTATTGATGCCAAAGTATGGCTTTTATTTGTGCTTTAGACCGAGACCGTTTCCATTTGCCTACGTTCCCCTCATTTTGAGGAGCTCGAGGTCTTCGTAGTTCAACACAGTGAACTCTTTTTTTTTTTTTTTTTTTTTTTTTTTGTTTTTTTTTGTTTTTTTTTTGTTTTTTTTGTTGTTTTTTTGCAACCTGTTTTTTACCTAGGCCGCCCTTTTCGGGTTTCTAACCTAGTTGGGTATTACTCTTTTAGCACTCTTTTTTTTTTTGTTTTTTTTTTTTTTTTTTGTTTGGTGCAACCACATTTTTACCTAGGCCGCCCTTTTCGGGTTTCTAACCTAGTTGGGTATTACTCTTTTAGCACTCTTTTTTTTTGTTTGTTTTTTTTTTGTTGTTTTTTTTACGCGTAGTATCTGCGCAGCTTGTCACCATTCACTGGGTGTACAAAGGGATTCCCGTCGAGGTGCGCCCAAGTTGCATGGCTCCTCAGGAGAAGATCTTACGGACGACATATGGCCCGACCCATACGAGGCTCCCATTTGCCGAGGGGTTGATACGGGTAGGGGCTTTTCTTTTAAAACGAGATCACCTTCTCGGATCTCCGATGCTTTACTTTCTTGTCGAAGGCTCTAGCCATTCTTCCTTGGTAGGCCGGATGTGTTCCATGGCCTTCGGTCGGCGTTCGTCTAGTAGGGCCAATTCGTCATGGCGACTGCGGAGCCATTCGACCTCGTTGATACGGCTTTCCGGCGGTATACGGAGCGAGGATTTCCGGCTCGATTGGGAGTACGGCTTCCATTCCGTATGTGAGGGCAAACGGTGTTTCCCCGGTTGCCGTTCGGCGTGTTACGTAGCCCCCGAGTGCCGGGTGTAACTTCTCGGGCCAATCTACGCCTTGGACGGCCATTTTCCGGATGATATTTTCCCGAGTCTTGTTTCTTTGCTTCGACGGCTCCGTTGGTTTGGGGCACGTAGGGAGATGACTTGTGACGGGTTATTCGGAATTCCGCCGGCGATTTTCACATTCCCCTTGAAGTGGGATCCATTATACGAGATGATTTCGGTTGGCAACCCGTATACGCACATGATGTTTTCTTTGATGAAGAGGGCAACTTTCTTTGAATTGAGGATTTTGTAGGACTTTGCGAGCATCCTTTCCAATTCCTTCGAAGAAATCACCAATCTGCGTCTCTTTAGGCTCTTCCGCGGTTCCCAAATTCACACTCGTCAAAATCTCTTCGGCGGCTTGGGCTCGATTTTCCTCTTTTCGGACAACACCTTAAAGATTTTTTTGTTGTTTGATTTTTTTTTTTCGTTTAATGTGTACGCTTCTTTATCTAATGAATTATTATTAAAAAAAATTTTTTTATTAATTAATTCATCATTAGTTAAAGTGGCAATCAAGGGATACTCAGAAAGGTTCGTCATTTCATTGAAAACGAAAGGGGATACGGTGCTTGCTCTGAGACTCGTAGTCTTCGGGCGTAAAGGCCATCGGACGACCCTAGAGACTCGATCTTAACAGAAGAGAGGCTGGGAGGACTTGTCCCTAGATTGACACAAAGGGACGGGGGACCAATCCAAGCTTGGTGATCATTTCCTCCTTGGTCGCGGACGGGCACGAGAGAGTTTCCCAATTCTTTAGCGGCATCGCTGTTGGTGGCCTCATGACTCGGGAAGCTGTCTTTGTTTTTGTTTTCCTTTCTCAATTCTTGCTATCATCTCTTGGACCGAGCCGAGATCAATCGGGTCCGGCACACTTTGGACTTCTTCTTCGAACAATTCTTTGCATAACCGAGACCATCCCGATCATCGAGGGAAATTCCGTGGCCTTAGCTTTTAGCCTTGTCAACATTCGAATTCGGGTTTCGGATCTTCTGGGCGGTAGGAATAGTGGTTGTGAGCTTCTCGAGCTGTTCCACCGGAGTCGAGCACGCCTGCGAAGGTATACTCACTCTTCGTGGTAGTGGTAGCCCCGGAGTATCTTGGGTAGGTCCGGGAACATTCTACGGACCGGGTTAGCCTTGGTTCCTACGAACTTGTTGAGGGCTATCCTGTGGCCTTTAGCCCCCGCCACTGCCGTAGGAGTGGGCTCTGTGATGTTTCTGGTTGTGTGGGACCCTTTACAAAGTAGTCGGCCAAATTAGGGTTTGAAGGGGAGAGATTTAGGGTTGTCGGCCGGGACCTTTCTGTGGCAGCTTCAAATCTTTTTCCCTTTGCGGTGTCAGCTGGGAGGCCTCATATCCCGGGCGTGGCGAGTATTCGTCCTTTCACTTCGATGAGTTTGTGAGTTCCTTGTTGGTGCTTCCCAGACCAGGAGGCCGGAGTAGATAGCTCATTTTTCTCATCATTTTCAAGACCGGTGGGATTTTATCCCAGTGACCGTCGAGATCTATGTTGCACACTTGGGCCTTGGGAGGCTCGGCCAGTGAAGCCCGTTAGCATGTGACCTTCCTCGTCATGTTTGATTTCGAGAATAGGTATTCCGCCCGTATCTGTGCCCTCTAAAGTGACTAAATCTCCGTAAATGAGTCGTCGGATCCCCATTCGAGGCAATTTCACACACCTTTGGTGGAGGCTTGAGGCGACCCCTTTGACTTGGGTGCGGCCAAGGTCTTCCCAGCGGGGCATTGAAAGTAATCGGGATGTCGATAACACTGGAATTCCACGGTATCAATTTACGTCCAAACCCCGAGAGGTCTAAAGTAGCAACTCAGGATTGCTCGGGATGTTGAGTCGTAAGCTTTGGCTTGTGAGAGAAGAAGGCTTCAAGTACGTAGTCTTGATATCAAGCAAGCTCATGATCTTTGCGGGAAGAATGTTCATTCCGGACCCATTGTCCACCGGGACCCGAGGAGGCGTCGTTCATCCAGTGGATGTGGATAAAGAGAGGCTCGTTATGATCGGCCCCAAATTGAGGGAGGTCGAGATACGCCAAGTGATTATGTTCCCGTAGTGGATGTTTCCAATTAGTGTACCACATCATCGGGAGTAGCATCAATAGGCACGAGTGCGAGCCGGGCTTTCTTCCGGCTTCGGCTTATGGGGATAGGACGAGGTGAGTAGAGACCCGGAGAGGAAATGTTGGCTGTTTGCTTCAATGCGGGTGAGCACGGGATCCTCTTTTGGAGTGCAGGTTTCAAATTTGTCTTAGCGTAGGGGCGGCGATCTTCTTTTGGTGCTTGATCTGTGGCCTTCTTATACGCCTTGGGATTTCCTTGGAAGATCACGCCGGATCGGGTTAATGTGATTAACTTCCTCATCCGATCGTCTCTTGTGGATTTCTTCAATCTTGCTAAGGTCGATGAGGAGCCCTTTTGGCTATTGGCCACTGAGTTACGACGGAGTCTAGTGACAGGTGAGGGTGGTCAGATCTTGGCTCCTTCTGGGGCGGCCCTTATGCGCTTCCCAAGTCACGAGCTTTTAGGTTTGGGGTTGTGTTGTTGCCCCTTGGATGGCCCAGCAGCTAGGGCGTCCTCAGATTCACTCTCGTGGCCGGCCTTGCTCATAGTTATCATGCAGGCAAGAGTCGCTATTGTCGGGACTCGGCGGCTTTTCGATTTCATCCCTTGGATGGCCACGAGTTATGGCTATCGGCCTCCATCTCATCGTATATCCTTTTTCTTTCAATCTTGCAAGTAGAGGCGGCCATAGGTGAAGGATAGGCAACGTTCCCCTTCGGAGTTTGAGGTGGCGGCTCGATAGATGCATTGTCCAAATAAGGAGCACCGGGGTCCATTGTCGGCAGGCAATTAGGAAGGCGTCATGTGGATTCGCTAGGTATGAAGGCCCGGGGAGACGTTCGATCGATAACCCTTTCGGTGATTGCGAGGCACTCGCTGCTAGCTCGAGCGGCATTGTGACCCTTACGGTTGTTATGCCATCCGTTCTTGGGAAAGAAGAAAAGATCCGATAACGTTTACGAATTCTTCATCTTAAATTGTTGAAACCCTCCATTTTCGACACGGTGCTTCAATAAACCCTTTCCATTCACCGGTCGAGGTTCTTATAAGGAACGTTGTGTTCTAGGATTTCGGATATGTACGGATCCGGGCGCGGGCTTTCTTTGTCCCTCGTCCTCACGGAGTATCCGGCATTGACAAATGCATCTTACAAGTGACACCTCGTAGGGTCTTGTCTCAGGTGGTATCCGATCCGCATTTCTGGCGGTCCTTCGTCGTCGCTGGCGACAACCAACCATTGTGCCTAGCTCCCGTGGGCTCATTTCGGCATGATTGTTCCAGATTGTTTCCGGATTCGGGGCCTCGGTTGACTCTTCACTCTCGTCATCATCATCATCATCGCTGTCACCGGAATCTTCTTCCCATACTACGGGATTTCGGTGAGAGGAACGCCGATCAAACCCGTTGGGGAATATGGGTGCGTGCGGCCGCAAAAATTGTCATATGTTCCCATTCCGGAAGTGGCAATTGTGACTTAGCTTCTCCTCCCGTAAATTGCGGGGGAAGAGTGAGAGGGGTGGCACGTATTTGACACCGTGTAGGATATAGAAGGAATCCTCCTCTTCCGATTCTTCACTGTTCTCGGGATCATATTCGGGCTCTCCCAAAGCCAATTTGCGAAGTGCACTAGCTCCGTATGCTCTTCGGCCTCTTTGCCGATAAGCCCCAAGTCTGAGCGCCGCCAAGCTTTCTTGTTCGATTCTTCTCGATTGTTCTAACCATCTTGTGTAAATGGTTCTTTCATGTTCGAGCGGAATGGCCCTGAGTTCTTCGGTATCGGTTTTCCCTTTATCGAGAAATAGCGGGCCTCGTATTCTTGCAAGGAGCTCTCGACATGAGACCAAGATGGGTTGATCTGTTCGGGATATCCCTCAAGGCCGAGGGAAATCCGAAGTCGTGGATCCTCGACGAGGTTGGCCACGGGTATTTGGGGACTTTTATCGGCATCTTCATGGTCATGCGAAGATTCTCCGCATTCAATCATATTCACTTTGATTATGGTTCCTTGGCGGAGGATTTCGACTGTGTTAGGGCCCTTCGTAGGCCTTCCAACTTTCCTTGCTCTATTAGCCTGGATTGCCTTTTTTCAGAAATGAAGCACTGGCCGCCGATGTCCGTGAGCTTGATGAAAAGCACAATACTTTGTAGTATCCACGGGAGCATTCGGATTTACGGGTTGGAAATTCTCCAAAGGCCGCAAAGCAAGCCTTCTTTCACCGCCCCTAAAGATGTCATTCAGGGGCATCCCAAAGTTTTCGAGATTTATGACCCGCGGTTTGGGCTCGGCTGGTTTCCTGGGAGCAAAAGGAGTCGTGTTATTACATTCCTGTCCCGCATAGTTAATCATCTCTTTGCCTTTAGCAGGAGCAGGGGCGGTGTTTGCAGGAGGAGCCCGATATCTGTAGGCGAGTGCAAGCAGCCGGTTGTCGATTGTAGGCCTTTTCAAACTTAGCCGCAGAGTTAACCATGGCCCGTAAGTCTCGAGTATGGGAAGTGACCGAGGGAGGCTCTCGATGTGTTTTCAAGCATGACTGGAAGATGTCCAGTTGTTCCTCTTCGGAAGGAGGGATGGCCATTTCACCGAGTTTCGATTCCACCGCTTGTAGAAGTCCCCAACATTCTCATCAAGACGTCGCACTGTTGTTTGTAGGTCAACCCTATTTGTTTCCCATTCCAAGTTGGCCTTATATTTTTCTCGTGAAGGCATTGGGTAATTTGGTCCCATGTAGCCCTGGCTTCGTGTTTCAAACGGAAGAACCACTTTAAGGCACCGGACTTCAAGGATAGATCGAAATAGTCGGCCAACCGTTGATTGGGTACATCCTTTGGCTTTCATTGCCAGGTATACGTGTCCAAATGGGTTTTCTGGGCATGCGGTCCCATCAAAGAGATCCAGTTAGGCATCACGAATTTGTGGGGCAGAGGAACAATGGAGTCCTGGTCCCGTAGGCCGGAAGGCGTACTTCAGCGCCCGCTCAATGATCCATGCTTTCATTTCCTTGTGTTGTTCCATGAACCAGCGATGAGGGTGCTTGGTGGCGGAACCACGGCATTCAAGCTAGTGGGCCGAGCTAGAGAGAGGAGCTACCACCTGAGGCAGATCGTGGAGGGAACGGCCGATCCGGACGTAGGTGAAAACCCGTCCCGGGCCGAGTTACCCTGGGAGCACGGGTAGGAGCCCGAGCAAAAGGATAGAACCTTGCGGCTTGCCGTTGATTTTCAACTCGGCAAAGTAGGTGGAGGCAGCCCCGATGTAGCCGGATAACTTGGATTTCCGTGAGTGGGGCCCGTAAGTAGGCTTGAGGCGGCCGCCGTCCCTGATTGTTGAATTGCATGGCCGCCTCGTGGCGAAGGTGTGTAGCCCGGGGAACTGCGGTCCCGGTGATTCGGATGACACCGGACGGAGGCTTGGTAACCCATAGAAATCTCGAGTGAGGAATGGATTTGTGTGAGGAGCACCGAACTAGTACTCGTTCGGTGAGGGGCTCCTGACCGTGGCCCGTAACCAAGCCGCGGCGGCATTCCAACCGTGGCTGTTGTTGTGAGGGTCCGGATTGATCGGTTCCGAACCGAGGCGGATCCCGATTAGCCGTGGCATTCCGAGATAGCCCCAACCATGAGAAGACATTCCGTGCGATTTTGCCCCCACCGATTCCAGGCCGCTGTCGGCCGCATGGATCCGGTGGTCCGTGGTTGGGAGCCGGCTGACCCGAAAATCGAGGAGTATGGGTTCTCGTAGCGGCACCATAGGAGGTGGGTGGCGGCATCCCGGTGTAGTCGGGCGACCGAGAGTGGGGTTGGCATCCTCGTCTTCTTCCACGGTGAAGGTGCCATCCGGATTGAGGCCGGCGGCCGACCGTGACTCTTAATGGCCTCCATAAGGCCGTTTAGCCGTGCTTCCCGTCGTAACCTCATCCGTCTCGCTAACCGATTCCACTGTTGCTCGTCCGAGGGGTCCGGGAGGCGGAGTGATGTTATCCCCATCATTACCGGGCCGATGCAGACATTCGAGACCCGGAGTCGGAACAAACGGCGAAGCCGATGACGCGCTTGACTCTTCCTAACTGATCAAACGGTGACCCTGCCCGAAACCAAGCTTTGTGCGGAGTCATGGGGAAAGGACATGAGGGTTCAGATATCTGGGCATGGAAGGAGGGTAGGTGTTTGGGCTTTAGGCTCATGCAACATGCAGTTATTCGTTCACGTTTACTTAAAACATGTTTTATTAACCTAATCGGTTGGAAAAGATTGCTCTTCTTTTCGCAAACTACTCGATTCTGGATCGCCGGGCCCCGTCACTACGTCTATAAGCCCCTCGTATTCCACCCGTATTTCGACCTCCCAGGGTGGGCGGCCCGGGCGAGGGTCCTATAGGCAAGCGGGTCCCACCGACCGAAAGAAAACGATCCTAAAAGTCTGGCGGGTAATCGAGTCTTAACGAGCATTCGATGTAAATTACGGACAAAGCTAACGTCGAAAGTCAAGATCATGTCCGAGGGCTCGACGAAAGTCGGCATGATCTGGACCGATAAGCGTCCACAATTGATCTTGACTTGTCGTCGCTTAAGCCGTAATTAGGCATGGAATATTCATTAATCCTTGATGACTCGGTGTCAATGCTTTGGGAGTCAGTGTATAATTTGTGCCAGTCGAGCCGAAGTCAAGGCGCCGGTCAATATCTTGGTCAAAGTCTGCGGCGGAAAACCGGCAGAACTTCGACTGATTAGGGACCCCGAAAGATATTGAGTCGGTATGCCGACAAAGGCTTGAAAGGAAAGGTCTATACACGGACAGGGCATGACACAGACCAGACTAAAAACCAACCGGGTCTCGGACAAAGTGTGTCACGGACAAGTGCATGGTCGACACGAGGCTCCATGGGATGTTTGGGTAGTCCTGTGCTCATCCGAGAGGCGTAATAAGACCAAACGGACCGCGACAAGGATTTCCCCGGGTTAAGGACGTAGTGTGCAGTGTACGGTCACGTGCGCGTAGTGTGCAAGCAGTCTATATTCTTTTTCTGAGTAAAATAGAGATTTTTTTATGTATCTTAAAAATATGATGCATGATTTTTTTATTTTTTTTTTTTTTTATTTTTTTGAGAATTTTCTTCCTTCTTCTTTTTTTGAAAATCTTTTTTTTTTGATTTTTTTTTATGAGCACATAAGCACGAAACTTCCGACAGTTAGGGACATTATTCCGACAGTCAAAATTTTGACTTTCTCCGAGGCGGCCAAAACAACATGAAAACTGTGCAAAAATCAACACACACACAAAAATGATTTTCGAAGCCGGGACGGAAGCTTGACCCTCAAAAGCTTTTTTTTTTTTGAAAACGGTGATACCGGTACGTGGGATTGTTAGACCACAATTTATCCCCGACTCGTGTTAGGAGGCGATAACGGGAAATTTAGTGGTTTCCACCAATATACCAAATACCATTTTTTAAAAAAAAAGCTTAGTCCCCAGCGGAGTCGCCACTGTGATGATGTGTGTATCCGAAAATTTTCCCATTTTTTGTTTGAAAAAAATCAACGAAAACGGAGTCGCCACGCCATTTTAATTTTGAAGGCCAAAACTTTGAAAAAAGCCCGAGATCAGAGATTTAGGTTCGGAGGTCATGTTACGCGTCGGGAAGGACGTTAGTGTGCACCCGACGCGCCTCGTAAAACGAGTCTTCCAAGCTGAAAATCATTTGTGTGTGTGTGTGTGTGTGTGTTTTGGCCAAAATAAGTTGAAACTCAGAAAAGTAAAAATTGGGATATCTTTTTAAGACTTTAAACTGATCCCATGATTTTTTGGAAGATTTTTGGATTGAGATTTGGTACTCAAAAGACCTTTTGAAGTTGAGAGCCATTTCTGCCAGAATGAAAAAGGCAGTGGACCTTTGATTTTGAAAGGGATTCAAGGGTCTTAAAACTTCATAATCTGGATAAACTCAGAGAATGAAAGTTGTTCTAGACACCTTAAATAAAGTTTGTGCGAAGGAATTTTCCATTTTGGAGAAGATTTGAGTGGTCAAAACCTTCTGGAAACCTCAGATATGAGATCTGGATTCCCAGAAGCTGATGAACTAGCCTCTGAAAGAAAATTTGAAAATAGGAGTTTTACTCACCCAAAAAATAAGGTAAAAATATGTTTGGAAAGCTCTGGATGTTGGCTACAAAAAGTATTTTGTAGTCAACACCAAATTCCAAGTTCATCTGTGTCCAAAAATTAAGACCATGGACTGAGGTCTGAGAAAATTGCTACTGGACAGCAACTTCTCAAGAAAGAAAATATGATTTTAAAGGGGGTTTTGCATCCATGCTTGTCCCCATTTCCCTAGGTTTTGGTTAGTGATCACTAGACATTTTAGTGGTGAATCAACTATACCAAACCATCCTTGGGGTACATTAGGACTAAGCATTTCATTTGCTTGGGAAGGGGATTTTTATCCTTTGAAAATGAGATTTTATGCTTGAAAATGGTTTTTAGGGTTTTGAAATGAATTTTCTTGGTAAGAAAGTAAGAAAACTTTGAAAATAATGTTGATCCTTGTAGAAGATCATCCATGGAGATGGTCTTCCATGGTGATCTTCTTAGATCTAAAGCAAGAAGATGAAAGAACTACATTTTGTAGTTTGCAAATGCATGCATGGTTGGAGTTTAGGGTAAGGAGAAGGAGGGTTTACCAATCTTCCTTGTGTTCTTGAGTTTTTGGCTTGAGTGTATGAGTGTTTAAGGCTTAAATATGAGAGTGAGTGGATGAGTGTGAGTTGGGAAAGATTGGAGAGAAAATGGTGACAATTCTTGAAGAATTCTCACTGTTTTCTCTCTATATTTCGCCAGAGGTTCGGTGCAATTGGTGTTGTGGCTCCTTATTTTTGTGACTGGAGGGCTCAATTTATAGCCCTCTGGAAATTACAAACATGTCCGCGCGGATGGATCCCCTCAGCGTGCACTGTTCATTAAATGCAGCTTCAGCTTTGGACAAGAGGAATAATCTTTTTGAAATTTCAAATTAACAGCCAGTTTTGTGTCTCCAGCCATTGCTATTTGTGGTTTTATTCCTTTTGTTTTTCTTTTTAAGATTCTTTTTAAGGTTTAACCTTAAATAACAATGCCCATTTTACCCTCACTTTGTTAGGAAAGTTAGGATAGTTAGGAATTGTTAGAAATGTTATAACTTCCGTTAATTTTCTAACGAAAATTCTAACAAGCTCAAATTGGAGCACTTACACCTGTTAACCGGGAGGCACGCCATGCAAGGGACCACGTGTCACTCACTGGTGCCTCCCGAACGTTCCCTTTGGCCCATGGGGCCAAGCAACAGACAACAAAAAGCGCTAACACTGGTGCTCGCTCGAGGAACAATTGGAGCAAACCGAGCTTCTAGTAGCTCCTCACTCAGACCATAAATAATCACACTTGGAGCTAGGGGCCATTGATGAGCCCGGATCTACTGGACCGGGCCCGCGCTCGGTCTAGTCCAAGGAACCAGTGACGTAGCAGTTCCTAGACCGCTGGAGGGAAGACCGCGGACAAATAGGCCCTTGTGGTCAAGACCGCGTCCCTCCTCGCATCGTCCCCATCGAGGACCATTGGGACCCTGCTCGCTGGATCCGTGCCCGCATGAGTCATGCCCGCCTCAACCGTGCTCGCGTCATGTATCTTTGACCGCGGGCACAACGTTGACCGCGGGCACATGCTGCTTCCCGGTTAATGTCAAGCCTTGCCGAGCAAGTTAGCTTATCGGCTCGACAGCCACTTGCCGGCTCCCCATCACGCATTCAATGCGGCTCAGTCCGGCACCTACTATTCCATTTAATGCACTAAGCCGGCTACACGGCTCATGTCACTTTCAGCTATGTCCCCTGGACAGTCAATGTTCCCTCCCTGACAGGACCAATTAGCTGCGGACACGTGTAGCTGGTCAAATACCAAAGTGCCCCCTAGGGCTGGTCTCATTGCTTACCTCAACAAGCACCATGGCATTGCCTATAAATAGAAGGCCTTTACCCCCTTGGGCAAGGTAAGTTCCATATACAATTGAGTAAGCTCTATTACTCTCTAAACCTAAACACACACACTCCAAAGGTATTCAAAGCCTTATTACTCAGTATTCTTACTCTCGCACCCGAGGGCCTGAGTTGGAGTAACATCCAACTTTGACCTTAACGGTGCTTGTTTGTGTTGTGATCTAGGTACATCAAACCATCAAATATATCCTAGCCAGATATCCTTGAACCGCTCCTGACCCCGAAAGCTGTGGCGTCATCAGAGTTGTCCCCACATTATAATTTCCCCGACACCCCTCCGCCTAATTGGGAGCGATCACCCCACAACATGGCGCGATTGCGCGGTGACTTTGGTCTTTGGGTGCGATCGCCCCACAACATGGCGCGATCGCTCCCTCCTCCAATTTCAGCTTAATGTCCTTCCTTTTCTACACAACTAGTAAAAAGCCCGTACGGGTTCAGTAACTCCGAGTCTTTTGGAAGATTTAGGCTTAATGAATGAAGGTCTCGTATGAAATTTACCAATACTGAGTTTAGATAGCTCATGGTTTATTTGATACCCATGAAATAAAATTTAAAAATACCATTAAAATTAATTATTTATGCTTTCTTAGTTTCCCTAGTAATATAACAAACTTTTATTGATAACAATGAGACAATCTTTTCGGAACAGAGAAAGTATTTTTTTTTAATTGAAGGGTTGATAAAAATTATAATTTATATATAAAACGGGTATTTTTTTGAATATTACATAATGAAAATGTACATATGTAATAGTAAAATAATAGTAATTTTATGTATATGAACTATATTATTAATTATTAATTATTATTATTATTATTATTATTATTATTATTATTATTATTATTATTATTATTATTATTATTATTATTATTATTATTATTATTATTATTATTATTATTATTATTATTATTATTATTATATCTTCTATATGAACACAGTTCAATAAAATGAACCTTATGAAATTATAATAATATAAAACTAAAATTTTTTGATCAAAAGACGTCAAAAGAGACCAACTTGCCAATCTCACTTGTGAGCCAAACACGCATTAAAAAAATAAGGATGTGGTAAAAATATTTTCTAAATTTAAAGTTAGTAAAAACGATATAACTCCTAAATCATGAAGGTTAGATGACCCTCGTGGGCTTCAAATGGATTCGTCACTAATGACTATGTAAATATCACTTTCATTATATAACTCCTAACACTTTATGCGTTCCATTTTAAACATTAATGTTAAAATTTTGTTTTTTATCTTTTTGAATATTAAACCATTATAAATCTAGACACATTTAAAATCTTTTTTAATGTGAGTCTAGTATGAAAATGAAGTCAAATATTAATGTATAGAGTCTAATAAAACTTCAGCTTTTAAAGTTTAAACATTCACTTTCTATAACTTCATATCATTTATTGGATGCATATGAATGCATTAGAAGAAGAAGGAATATTAATATACATTATCTTTCATGTTCCAATTTCCAATATTTAAATTGAGTGGTTCATACTACATATTCTATGACTATATTATCATTTGTTAAATTCATGAATGCGTTAGAATAAAATGATGTCATATATAATGGTAAAGAGTCTAATAAAATTACAGTTTTCAATCTCTAAACCTTCACATTCTATAACTATATATCATTTATTGAATGTATGAATGCATTCGAAGAAGAAGACATATTATTATACATTATCTTTTAACGTTCAATGTTTAAATTGATTGGTTCATACTTCATATTCTATAACTATATTATCATTTATTAGATTCATGAATGCGTTATAATAATCAGGACTATTAATATGCATTATCTTTCATATTCCAACATCCAATATTTTAAACCGATTGATTAATATTCTATAACTCTATCATCATTTATTAGTTGCATGGATGCATTAGAAGAAATGACTATTAATATGTGTTATCTTTCATATTCCAACATCTAAATTTTTAAATTGATTTGTAATATAAAATTATACTCCGTATACATTTTTTGATACTTTCTTTTTCAGTAATGACAACGTAACCATAACTTAAATTACATATAAATAAGAAATCAACATTTTGTCTGAATAAAAACATAATACAAAAACACAAAATAAACAAAAAAAAACAATCAAAATGAAGAACATTATTTGCATAAAACAATTATACAAAGAATCTTAAAATGTATCAAAGAATACAAAATTGTAATTTAAATATACTACACATTTTTATAAATCATAATTAAAATAGACAAATCAATAAAATAATAAAACAAATATGAAGAGTCAATGCAAAATAAATAAAAACTAAAATTGACAAACCAAAAATTTAAAGCAACAAAAAAAATTATAGTTCTTCACAAATCGTAATTCAAATAGGCAAAAGAACGAAGAGAATAAAAAATATGAAAACTTACTATTAAAATAAAAAAGAAAAAAATAATTTTTTTCCTTCAAAATTTCAATAAAAATAGATAGATAAAAAACAACTATGAACACTTACAATTAAATAAATAAATAAATATGAACACTTAAAATTAGATAAGTAAAAGGAACAATTATATCAAAACAAATATTAGATTCATTGAGTAGTCATGTAAAGAAAACTAAAAGAAATAACAATAAAAAACAAACAAACAAAAAGAAAAACTATCTGTTTGTTTCGACGTAAAACATTTTTCGGAAAATGTTTTCCTGTAAAATGTTTTACTTAGGAAGGGCGTAAAATGTTTTACGGCGTAAAATGTTTTACTTATGATTATTATTATTATTATTATTTATTTTTTATTATTATTATTTTTATTATTATTTTATTATTATTATTATTATTATTATTACTATTATTATTTTTTTTTAATTTTATAATTATTATTATTATTTTATTATTATTATTACTATTATTTTTTTAATTTTTTTTATTATTATTTTTTTATTATTATTTTACTATTTTATTACTATTATTATTTTTTTTTATTATTTTTTATTATTTTTTTATTATTTATTATTATTATTATTATTTTTATTTTTATTATTTTTATTATTTTTTATTATTATTATTATTTATTTATTATTATTATTTTTTATTATTATTATTTTTATTATTATTTTTATTATTATTATTATTTTATTTTTATTTTTATTTTTATTATTATTATTATTTTTTATTTTTTTATTATTATTATTATTTATTATTACTTATTATTATTATTTATTATTACTTATTATTATTATTTATTATTTTTTTATTATTAATTATTATTATTATTATTATTATTATTATTATTATTATTATTATTATTATTATTATTATTATTATTATTATTATTATTATTATTATTATTATTATTATTATTATTAGAATGAGGAAGTAGAATGTTGTACCTTGTGAAATATGAGTTGTACATGAAGGGCACCATTTTTCGAAAAATGTTTTACTTAGGACAAGGTCAGTAAGTCGTTTTACTTAGAAAGGACGTAAAATGTTTTTCGAAAAACGTTTTCTCCATTTTTCGGAAAACAACCAAACACCAGAAAATGAGTTATTTTACGGAAAATATTTTTCGAAAAACAACCAAATACCGGAAAATGAGTTGTTTTCCGGAAAATATTTTCCGAAAAACAACCAAACAACGGAAAATGTTTTACAATTTTTCGAAAAACAACCAAACAACGGAAAACGAGTTATTTTACGGAAAACATTTTCCGAAAAATGTTTTACGGTGAAACAAATGGGGCCTAATTAAATCACAAATCATAATAAAGTAAAAGGAACAATTATATCAAAACAAAATATGAACACTTACAATTAAATTAATAAACTAAGTAAATAACAAAAAAATTATAGAAAATAAAAAGTATAGCTTTTCACAAATCGCAATAAAATAGAAAAAAAAACAATAAATAAAATTAAAACAAATACAAAAACTTTCTAACAATACAAAAACTAAAAGAAATTAAAAAATAATCATTTCTTCATGAAAAATAAATATAAATATTACTAATTTAAGAAAGGAAAACTAAAGAAAAATACATTTTTCACAAATTGATATAAAAATAGATAAAGACAAAAAAAATATGAAAAATTGTGAAAAATCTTGTTAAGGAAATAACAAACCGAAAATTAAAAGCTGTAATAAAAAATTAAAGCTCTTAACAATTTATAATCAAAATAAGTAAAACCAATAAATAGAATAAAAAAAATATATGAAAAATTTCTATTAAATACAAAAAAGTTAAATGAATGACTAAACAAAAAGTAAGAAAGTATAGATCTTCACAAAATTTCAATAAAAAAACAAAAAATTAAAAAGAAAAATAAAATAAATTTAACTAATCTTAATAAAAATAGATAGAGCCAACAAATAGAATCAAGATAAATATAAAAATTTAATTAAAATTAAAACAAAATTATAAATAAAAGAAAATATATATTCAAAATATAGTAAAATTAAAATTAAAACCAAAGAAATAAATATAGTTATTCAAAATTGTAACCATAATAAGCAAAACCAACAAATAGAATAGAAAATATATGAAAGCTTACTTTTAAATATACAAAAATAAGTGAGAAAAAAAACAGTAGTTCTTCACAAATTGCAAAAAAATGGACAAAAGAGCAATTATAAATTCAAAATAAATATAAAAACTTACTAAAAATGTAAACAAAATCTAAAACCAATGAAAAAAATAAAACAATTAAAAAGAAATATGAAAAAAAAATCTAATAAAATGACGAAAGA
This sequence comes from Adenophora triphylla var. japonica, assembly GCA_022495995.1. Classification (NCBI taxonomy): domain Eukaryota; kingdom Viridiplantae; phylum Streptophyta; class Magnoliopsida; order Asterales; family Campanulaceae; genus Adenophora; species Adenophora triphylla. Next base: position 94,920 of record JAFEMH010006686.1, on the reverse strand, counting down.
AATGTAAAGAATTTCAAATAGAGTTTCTATTTGAGTTAAGATGTATTTTGGCTCAAAAGAAAAAATATTAGGAAAATGAAAATCAAAAGAAAAAGTTAAATTTCAAAGAAAACAAAATGAGTTCTTAAGTAAATCAAGTTTTATATTGTTCAAAAATTGAAATAAAATGCTATTTAAAGAGTAAAAAACAAATTAGTAAGCTAAAAATCACATAAACAATAAGTTAAAATCAATAAAAAAATAATCTTGAAAATCATAATCAAGAGATCACTCAAAATCAATTTAACATAAAATCATGAGATCAAAATCACAAATAAAATAAAATTAATTATACATAAAAAAACAATACAAAAGAACACCTAATATGGGTCTTTACTAACCTTGGCATGTCGTGGTAACAAAAGATTTCGGCAAATGGTGGCGGCAATGATGAAGAAAATGAGAGAAAAAAAGATATGGATATGGAGGAAAATAACTCCAAGTGATGGTTTGATGAACATGGTCATTAAACTAAATATTGAACATTTTTCTTGTGTCTTGAACTACTAAATTTTTCGATTTTTCCGGCCATTACCAATAGTCTTTATCTATTATAGAAGATAAGTTGTTTCTTCTATAGTACTAATCTATTATACTCCCTCCGTCCCAGACTAAGAGTCCTACTTTCCTTTTTGATCCGTCCCAGACCAAGAGTCCCTTTCCTTAAATGGAAAGTTTTCCATATATTCATACCATTATCATCTTCATATATTTACAAAAAAATCATTACTATTCCTCCCACTCATTCTCTCTCCTATTAAATATTTTTAATTTTTACATTCTCTCTCCTATTCCCTACCACACATTTAACTTTTACATTCTCTCTCCTATTCCCTACCACACATTTAACTTTTACATTCTCTCTTCTAAAATTTTCTATCCACTTCCACTTTAAAAAAAATTTCTTAAGAAGCGTGAAATCCCCCCCGAGGACCCTTGGTCTGGGACGGAGGGAGTATATAATATTAGCTAATAAAAACATCTATTATTATTAGCTAATATTAGTTACTTAATAATGGTACATATTCATTATAGATAATGCATATACACAATGTAATTTGCAGATTTATAGTTGTCAAGTATACATTCATCTAATATTGAAATCAAGTATATTGATCCTTACAACTGTACTTTATTACATTAATATGTAACCTTTATCTATTCATATACCCTATCTAATGACCTATTTCTTACAACTGATTACCAGGATCCCAAAGGTCATGACCTCTTCTATATCTAGCTGACGTGGAGGCTTGAGAGGCCGGAGAAACCAAAAGCAATGCGAAGTGTCACAATCCTAGGCGTTTTCGCCTACTTTCATATACTAGAAGTATGGATTTTCATTGGCCTAGCTTCAATAAGAGGCAATATGGTCTTATAAGTTAATTATAAGAGGTGATTTATTCTTATAATTAAATTATAAGAGTTGTAAATGTGTAAATTATGAGAGCAATTTGTTGTTATTATTGAAATTTTTAATTTTTTTAGTTGAAAAATTTGTCTTGTAAGTCAATTATAAGAGACAAAGTAGTCTTATAATTAACTTATAAGAGTTGTAAATGTGTAAATTATGAGAGAAATTCTAGTGGGTCGGCCCAATTATTACAAAGGCCCAATGTACGAGGCCCAATTATTGAGACATTATTGCCACCACATCCTAGTGGGTCGACCCAATTATTACAAAGGCCCAAGGCCCATCAGCAAAGATCAGTCGACCTAGCTCATTGTCCGACCTCCTTGGTCCAGACCTAGCTTTGTTCGACATACGATCCATATCTCATACAAGCATTATCCGGCTATATCATTCAGTCAGGTTGACCTAGACCCGGGCAGGCGACCTCGACCTACAGTACGTATGTCGACCTATAGAGTCATAACGTGCCTATAATTCTTTTCTTAACAGACTCCCTACAAATCAGGATTTATATATGGACACGATAGTTTCCACGATCTGATCCGTGAATCTAGGGATCTCATGCAATTCTACTACAATTATAACTCATATCAAAGCCTATAAATACTTCACAACATCAACGATTAAAGGTAATTGCTATTTGTTATTATGAATCTCTTGTTCATTATAATTTATTAGCTCTCATACACCATACTTACTCTCACGCCAGAGGGGCTAAGCCGGAGACCATTCCGGCTAGTCGTGGGTTCTGTGTTTCAGGTCAAAAGCTAGGAGATCAGTCTTACAGCTGGACGGAGATTGATACATCACGTTTCTTGCGGCATCAGTTTGGTTCCATTATCGGGAAACAAAGATTTTTGACCTCGAAATTCAATAAAACTATAATCATGGTTTCTGACGGACACACCGCTGCATCCTCCACTAAAAACGAACAAGAGAATGTTGGTAGAAACTTGGACACCGGTGCTTGAAACCGTAATGCCAATTTGCCTCCTCCTCCACCACCACGCCATGCCAAAAGAGCGACACGCTCCAATAGCGTTGCAGATGGAACTGGATTGCCGGATAATAAGAGGCAGCAAAAGAGGCCTATGCCCGAGCCAGAAGTAAAGCCACAGCCAAAATGTCAGCCGGTAGGTCGAACAGTTGCAGGCGACAATCCAGGTCCCTCAGCTAATCACCTCAGTAGGCAGGAAATTTTGTTGGAACAGGCTAGGTTGCTACAAGGTTTGTTGGATGTTCATGATGAGTTACTTGAGATGCCTGAATCTCCTAAGGATGATAGGAGATCTCAGCGACATGCTCCCTCTGTTACCTCCCACAGATGGGCTAATGGAAGTGCTAGACAGAGTGGAGGTCCCAGGCCGTCTGCTGAATAGCCAAGAATTGAGATGCCTCCTCAATCCTTTATCAACATAGATCCCATTGGCGACCTAAGAGATGAGCTTAACCAACGAAGAGAGCAAGAGGTCGAGTCAGCCTTGAGGAGGCAGCATGAGACTGAAAGAAATAGGCGAAGGTCGCCTCTGAGATCAGTTAGGTCGCCTGTGAGATCAGTTAGGTCGCACTCCCATAGAGACAGAAGGGGTAGAGAAATGATCCACCTAGGAGTGAAAGGCGTAGGGCCTACTCTAGAGGAGAGCCCCATCAGGAAGAGAGACAAAGATCCAACAACGTCTCATATCAGAGGAACGACAACCCGGATGCTAGGAAGCTGTTGAATCTGAAAAGGAGATTGGAGAAAATGGAGGCCAACAAAAAGGAAGAGAACGAAAAGGGTGAACGAAACAACAATACTCTTCGACCCTTATCCAGGGAGTTGCTCTAGCTAAGGTCTCCCATGGGTTTCAAGCTGCCTTCGTTAGATAAGTATTCAGGTGCGACCAACGCTCTGAACCATATGCAACATTTTGAGGCCACCATGTGTTTGGTCTCCTTCGAGGATGATGTGATGTGCAAGGCACTAACCAAAGATCTTCACAAAAAGATCGACATGGTCCCGTGGATTGGCACCGGGCTGTATTACCTCCTGGGAGTACATGAGGAAGAAGTTTTTGGATCGATTCTCACAGCTGGGGCCAGAAAGAAGACGGTCACCGACTTAAACAACTTAACTCAGGGCAAAAATGAAAGCTCCATAACTTACTACACAAGGTTTAAGGAAATGGTCGACCAAATTGAGGAGGACCTAACAGACAGGGAAGTGATAAACTGCTTCAGGAATGGGGTCTCCTCTCCTGATTTAGACTACGAGTTGAGTGACTACCAGGCAGGAGTTGTTTGAATGGGCCTACAATGTGGCCATAGCTGAGGAAAGAAAGGAGAAAAAGAAAGAAAAGGGTTCCAAGCAATCTGAGGCTGGAGACTCTAACAATGGAGGTCAAGGCAAGGATAATGACAACAACAGTAAGGGGAAAAATAGAACAAGGGCGACTGAGAGAGTGCCTGAGAGTTTCACCCCTTTGACAATAAGCAGAACTGAAATCATGAATTACGCCGAGCTAGGCCCACTCGCTCCGATGAACCCAACAAATAAATTCGAAGGGACAACAACAAGTATTGTGAGTTCCACAAAGATGCGGGTCATACTACAGAGGAGTGCATGAGTCTGAAAAGGATCATTCAGAAGTGGGTCGACAGTGGTAAGCTGGATAGGTTTGTGAAGGGAGCTCGACCTAGTGGAGGCGAGCGAGCTGCAGGAGGCGTACCTGAACCTAGGCAGCCTCTGTTGGATCTGGGAGTAATCACCAAGCAAACTAGCAACATCAGTTTGAAACACAAAATTTTCCAGCTCACTAAAGCTCCATACGTGCTACCTAGGAGCTACATCAAAGAGGAAGTAATCAGTTTCTCTCCTGACGAGCTAGCTACCAACATGGCTGCCAGGGAGCAAGTTCTCGTTATTCTGGGGTTGATTGATGGGTGTACAACGGGCAGACTATTGGTAGATATATGTGCTTGCAAGGACATCCTCTACTACAAGACTTTCAAAGAAATGGGACTGACTAAGGAAAGATTGTCGCCCTACGATGGTCGACTTGAAGGCTTCACCAATCATAGGGTGGAAGCCAAGGGGCAGATCGAACTAGAGGTCGACATCGGACAACACCCTTTTAGGGTCGTGACTAAGGTAACTTTCATTGTTATAGATGTGATAAGTGATATGCTGTTATCTTTGGTATTACTGGCCAGGTCGCACTAGGAATGGTGGCCTCTATCCCCCATCAAAGAGTCAAGTTTCCTACATTAGCTGGAATACCCCCTCAATACCTCGCTGATGCTCCCCCAGATTCAAGATAGTTGAAACCTTTTCTCACTTCCTTAAACACAACCGTCGACGAACCTCCATTTTTTTCGGTGACTCATCGTTCCATCTCTCCGTCGATCTAGGTCTCCTTGATGATTAAGCCTTCACGCCTCTCGTCATCTTCTCAGTCACCGTTGATCGGAGAGAGTGGTACTGGTGTGGTGTTAAAGTCAGTGAGTCGGAGCCCCTAATTTGAGTGATTAGTTACTCCCGAAAAAATAGAGGCTTAATGGAAAACCCATATCTTGGAAGTTGAAGGTTTCGAGTTGAGATTTTAGATTTGGTGTGTGATTAATTGTTCTGGCATGGTGTTTGAAAGAAATTTTTGTTTATGTGTGTATTTGTGAATTCAAATCTGAGAAGTTAGGGTGTGTTTTCGTGTGTATGTGTGTGTGTTCTTCAAATACAAAATCTCAAAAATTAGTGTATATGTGTTCTCCAAATCTGAAAAATGTGTGTGTGTGTGTGTGTGTTTTTCAAATCTGAAAAGTCAGTGATTGTGGGTTTTGAATAATGAACACATAAATTATGGTGGTTTTGGGATGATATTAGCGGTTTTTGGTTGATGTTGGTGGTGGTGTTGATGTTGACAGTGGTGGCGATAGTGACGGTGGTGGTGGTCATGGCCGGTGATGGTGGTGGTCATGGCTGACTAGATTAAAGAAGTGAGGGGTCCTTTTTTTTCTTCTTTTTAGTTATCAAGAAATATATAATTTACATTATTAATAATTTTTTATTATTATTATTATTATTATTATTATTATTATTATTATTATTTTTATTTTTATTATTATTAATATTTTATTATTATTATTACTGTTATTTTATTATTATTATTATTATTATTATTATTATTATTATTATTATTATTATTATTAGTATTATTATTTTATTATTATTATTATTATTATTATTATTTATATTTATATTATTATTTTATTATTATTATTATTATTATTATTATTTTATTATTATGTAAATTGATTTATGTTTTAAAGGAAGAGAGGGGGTGTTTTGTAACTTTAAAATTTATTTTTTAGGGTCTAGAGTTTAAATTTTACGGTTTCAACCCCCATAACTGCCACCTCAGGAAAGTTAACGGAAAAATTGACGAAAAGTGGACGGAAGGACTAACTGAAAAATTATATAGGTAGGTCAAGGACGGAAACGTTCACAAAAATACGATAGGGACGAAACCGTAAAAAAACGCTAAACGTCATGGACTAAATAGGCACTTAACTCGATTCGACATAAACTACCAAACGTCATCCTAATTTTCAAAATTTGGTATCAAAGCAAAAAAAAAAAAAAAAAAAAAAAGAGGAGGAGACTTCAGATCATCAAAATCAATCAAAAAAAAAAAGCTTGGTACACACCAAATTTACTCAAACTAGCAGCCGAAATCAATTTTTAAACCCACCTAATCTTCTGCAATGAACAACACAGTATTCTCGAATTTACTTTCCAACAAAATTAACACACATACCAATTTAATTCACCCAAAATCAACTATCCTCAATTTTCCCTCCCCATTCAATCTGAGTTCAGCAAAAATCCAACCGTAAATACCATCAATTGAAGTCTTTAGGGACTGAGGAAGAAGGTGATCGAAGCGGCGACCTTGATGGACCATTCTGTCAAAATAGTTAATCTTGAAACTCTGTAAAGGTAAGTTTCATACATTACCAGTTAGAAGTAGTGAGAGGCACAGTCAATACATGAAGGAAAAAAAAAGATCAAATTTTTTTTTCCAACATTAATTTAGAGACGGAGGGAGCGCAAATGCGAACTTCACTAGCCTATGATAAAATAGGTTAAAGATGATGATTCCAATCATCTTACCAACAGATAATAATAATAATAATAATAATAATAATAATAATAATAATAATAATAATATAAAATTTTCTATTAGTTATTATAGTTCACTGAACAAAAATCAAAAAAAAAAATTGGCCTATGCAGGTCTCGAACCTGCGACCTTCGCGTTATTAGCACGACGCTCTAACCAGCTGAGCTAATAGGCCTTTTTTGAAAATATTAATAACATCTAGGTTTTATTTACTTTATCCATAATATATGTCAAACTGGGCAGAGACTTTGTTGTCCATAATAAAAACATTTAAATTTTATGAACTTTTATCCCATAATATATGTCGAACTTTTGTAATATGCATAATTTAACTTTGACAAAAAAAAAAAAAATTGAAAAAATCAATTTTAAAAACCATAATTGCTACACCATCATAAATACTATTATTAGTAATAATTTTTAGAATTTAATGGAAGTTTAATGAAAGATAATCATGTTTTCATAAAGCATTAGTCAAAACTGAACAAGCTCAAACCAATTAAGAGTTCAAAGGCAGATTACGTAGACAACTGAAGTCCCAAGTCATGCTAGTATCCCCGGATTCAAAACTCCGTGGTTGATTTCAATCTGAATGGTCAATATCGTGCGAGGTCAATTTGGGATTTTGAAGCTCGCCCCGTATCATGGGTCACTTATTTGTGAAGATAAAATCTAGATCGTTGAAATGTACACGCCCCAAAACCTCTTTTTATAATGTATCTCAAACTTGAGTTTCTCTAAGAGAGTTAGCACTGGTTTCATAACAAGATTTTGCTAGAACAATAAGAGAAACAATGATCAAGGCTATTCTATGAAAAATAATGAAACCAAAAGGGGCGGAGCGGGGCGGGGCGTTAATAGGCATCATTATCACTTGAATCATCAAAAGACCTGTTACATATGATCAGAAGACCAGATTAGATTTTCAGTACCACTTTGTAGATTCAACGGCTTACAATCATTAGAAGGATCATGAGAATATCATCCAGACATGATGATGTAAATGGTATAGAATATCCGGACTCATCAAATACATCCTAGCTTTGTAAACTTACGGGGATTCTATATAAGGAGGGCAAAATTCATATCAAAACCATAGCTTGGTTCTTTGTCCACGACCAAAATCATCACCATTTATTCAACAAACCATTCTATGCAAAATCAATCCCTCACAGTTCATACTTGCTGCAGGAAAAACATCCAATATGCAAGTAGCTTCATCAAAAATTTGAGCCTAGAATGGTGAAACCATGTGCATAATAAAGGGTTGGGGGCAAAAAGGATTTAAAAAAAAAAATTGGGCAAGATAAACTGCTTGTTCGATACTCTACAGATTGAAGGAAAATCCATTTGAGTATATTTAGGGTGTGCACGGAGGAAAAAACTTCTACAGGTGCCTAATGGACAAAGTAGGTATCCCTTCATATTTTGCATTGACAACTGTTTTTCTTTTTCAACTATTTAAGGGAGGAAGTCTCGACATATTAGGGACGGACTCACGTTAAGGTGACACGTCCTTAGGGTAGCTTCCCAGCACTCTCAAGAAAGTTGCAAACTCCTGCAAGAATTTAAAATTAGAAAAGAAAAGGCTTTGAAAAAGTAAAAAGGAAAAATATATGTACTTTTCAAGTGATCTACCTTTAAATGATTAAGGGCATTTTGAGCATTTATGTCCGACATTGATGCTTCAAAATCACAATAGAAGAGATAATCAAAGTACCTGCCAAACAAGGGTTAAATATGGTGCCCTCCCCAAGGTTTGGCCAAATCATAGTATCCACCCAAATGATTGGGTGATAGGCAGGAAGACCCCAAGACCTAACGGTGTTAGTTAAATATTATTTCCTTTTAACACCCTACACCAACCTTATAGAATTCATGAATATTTTTCTTGCAGGATTGAGTCAATTATATTTTATAATGACTTCAATATACAAAATTTATAACAAACTTGCATATTTTGAGTAGTATTTAAGTTAAAATATAATATCATTGTTTTATTGATTATTACATTATTTTCTTAAAACTAGATCATTAATTGCTAACATAAATATAGTTACTCTATCTTTCCTTCAAAAAAGAAATACTTTTATTTGATTTGACATTCTTAAATTGTAATCTTACTTGTTTGTACCCCTTTTGAATTAGACAAATATCACTGTATTATCTTTTGAAAATAAAATTATAATGAAACAACAAACAATAGTTGATCCTCTGTTTTTTGAGATATTAGAAAAGATGGAGTAGTGTCTTTGATCCTTAGCACAAGTGATATTTATTATAACTATTATTTTACTTTTTAAATGAGTATAATGTAATTTTAAAAGTTTGGATAAGGTTGATAGGGGATTATAAGAAAAATATTTAACTAACACTGCTAAGTTTTTCTCTTAAAATAAAACACTGTTAAGTTTTGGGGTTCTCTCTGCCTATTGTCCAAACGTTTGGGAAGGCACTATGATTTGGCCACACCTCAGGAAAGGCCACCATAATTAACCCGCCAAACAAAACTTCAGTTAAGTAGTCCGGTAATGAAAGCGGTAGATTGGCATAAGTAATTAAAGGTATTGCTAATTTCTGCACTTACTTTGAGTCCGTACTGTTTTCAGCAGGTAGACGAAGTGGATGTTTTTTTTGGGGCCGACTTTCAATCTGATTTATGGTGAAAACCAATAGGGAAAGAAGATAATGAATTAAAAAAATAAAAGTTACTTCACTACATACAACAATGAATTAAAATAAAAGTTTAAAGGATCAAAGGTTAAAAGGTTGAATTCCACCTTGGTAAGATTGATGTTTCTCATAGCAAAGACGGCTAGTGCCTTGTAAAGCATACCAGAACCCTCATCCAGGGAGAAAACGATGCTCGTCTGAACAGTGAATTAAAATAAACTACAGTAAATACAACAAAGACTATGTCAAAGAAAAAATAATCATGCCAGACTCCTATTAAACAGTCAAGGATTTAGGTCCAACTTTTGGTAATTATACTCATTCTGGTTCATGGTTTTTTATGGTTTTTTTCTCTCCATATTCTCTCTATTTGGGCCCACTTTTCTCCTTTATGTATCTCTCATACTTTTTAATGCAATCATTGGAAAACCACAAAAATAACCATTAAAAGATGTGAATCCAAACAGGGTCTATACTTGTAGTTTAAGAAGACAACAAGGATAAGTGTTAACATCACACTTTGGGGATGAGGAGAAGCATTGTGTTCAATGATAGAATAGTAGCTAAACTGGTCAAGATAGTCAAACAAAAAGATGGCCAAGCATACGTCATTATAATTAACATTGCAAGAATCTTACCTTGAATGCTGTACCTTGTAGAGAAATAATTGGTTCTCTAGCCAGCATCAGAAAACGAGTAACATTGTCTGAATAATCCTGTCAAACGGAAAATGTTATGACCTTGATGCATGATTAAAGCCAAATTGAAGTACACCTAAATTTCAATAACAATAGAGACCTGAATATCTTGCGCTAGAACATTCAAATCGTAGATCTTTGCAGCATCAATACTAGCAACGGCCCCTGTGTCTCTGAGTTTATGCAAAGCCACAAACTACAAACACAGCATTACTATTGTCAAAGTCAGGAAGAAACTGCATCCTAAGGATTGAACGTAAAAAGTTATAGGGTTACTCTTTTGGTTTAATTTCATTCCAACCACTGTACTTTGGTGACCCGACTTCCATTTTAACTATTATACTTATTTTTTTGCAAGAAAAACACTATACTATATATAGTAAATGTTGGCCCCAATCCCAAAAAAATTTAACCCGTTAAATTATAATGGATGAAAAACTTTCATTATTCACACTTTCACCCCTCCATGTGAAAGTTAAACTGTTAAAGGGATGGAAGTGTGAATAATTAATATATTCCATCCATCATAATCTAACGGGGTTATCTTTTTGGAGAAGGCGTATGATAAAGTGCCAAGAGAGGTACTTTGGTGGGCACTAGCAAAAAAGGGTTTTTCAAAGAAATATATTGATATTATAAAGGACATGTATAATGGAGTTAGTACTTGTGTACAGACTAGTGTTGGAAAGACGGAAGAGTTCCCTACAAAGATTGGAGTGCATCAAGGTTCCGCACTTAGCCCCTTTCTCTTTGCTTTGATAATGGACGAATTGACGAGATCAGTCCAAGATGATATACCAAGGTGTATGTTGTTCGCAGATGATATTGTACTGATTGATGAGACAAGAGAGGGCGTTGAAAGTAAATTGGAGTTGTGGAGACACACATTGGAATCTCGAGGTTTTAGACTGAGCAGAAGCAAGACTGAATATTTGGAGTGTAAGTTTAGTAGAGTTGGAAGTAGGGAGGCAGGGGCGGTCACATTTGATGAAAATATTGTCCAAGCTTCTGAGTTTTTTCGCTATTTTTGATCCATTATCCAAAAGGATGGAGAATTAGATGGAGATGTGACTCATAGGATTAAAGCAGGTTGGTTGAAGTGGAAGAGTGTCACAGGGTTCCTATGTGATCGCGGCATGCCCCATAGATTAAAGGTAAAATTCTACCGCACGGCAATTAGGCCGGCACTGCTTTACGGCACCGAATGTTGGACCGTGAAATAGTGTCACGTGCATAAGATGAATGTGGCAGAGATGCGTATGCTTCGATGGATGTGCGGTCATACAAGAAATGATTGATTGGGGAATGAGGTGATCAGAGGTAAAGTAGGAGTTGCGCCCATTGAGGATAAAATGAGGGAAAATCGTCTAAGGTGGTTTGGGCATGTGAGAAGGAGACCGAGTGATGCACCGGTTAAGAGGCTGGAACAGTGGAGAAATGATAAAATGGCGAGGGGTAGAGAAAGGCCCAAACAAACTTGGATTAAAGTGATTGAAAAAGATATGAGTTTACTTGGAGTGAAGATATGAGTTTACTTGGAGTGGATGAAAGTATGGCGTTGAAGAGGCAGGAGTGGAGGGCAAAAACCCATGTGGGGGGTTGATTATTTATTTATTTATTTATTATTATTATTTATTTATTTATTTATTTATTTATTATTTATTTATTATTATTTATTTTTATTTATTTATTTATATTTTTTTTTCAACAACTTTTTTTACACGATGACATATGAGGATTCATGTTAGCCGACCCCAATTTATTTTGGGACTAAGGCTTTGTTGTTGTTGTTGTTAGAGTGGAAGTTGGACCAAAGTACAGTGGTTGAAAATGGAATTAAACCTTCTCTTTATGATGTTTTTCATATTTGTGTTCAAGATTCTAAAAAGCGCCAGGCGGATGCTAGGCGGCGGAGCCGGGCCTAACGCCTAGGAGAGGCCGAGTATTTAGACACAAAGGTTATAAAGCAAATGAAAATTATAAATGTATTCCATCAAGCACAACATAAACTAAGATCAAGTCAAATTAAACCTTGTGTCTTTTGTTTTCATTTCAAGGGGCGTCATTTTAGGGCAACCCCCCCCCAACACAAAAAAAAAATAAAAAAATTACTTGGACCCGCCTAATTCGCCTAGACCACCTGCCTAATTTGGCCGCCTAATAGAAAATTGTGGCGCCTGGGGCCCGCCTAGCGCCTAGGTGGGCGCCTAGCCCGCTTTTTAGAACATTGTTTGTGTTACGACAACAACATGATGATACTAAAGGCATTCATGTTTATTGTAGCATCCTTAAATTTCTCCTGATTATACTTCTGGCAAAAAAAAAAAAAAACCCTTCCTTGAGAATAGAATCAGCCATAGTTCCGAATATACCTTTGCAGCGCCAGCTGTATCGGCTACAGCCATTTTCTCCACTTTTAGTTTCGCTAAAGTGTACTCACATTGATAAAGAGCCTGAAAAAAACATGTTTCAGACACGGATAAATCATCCTTTATTCAGAATGAGTCAGAGTTGATGTGTCGAACATACTTGTTGACGACTGATAACACTTCTAAGATGTTCTACTTTTACACCATGATTGGCTAGTAAGCAATGTCTAACAGCAAGTTCGACCTCTCCGACAATATGAAGCCTGTGACGAAGTAAAAGGTCGTAATTCCGGTGGATGCTACCTCCTACAGAATTCTCAATAGGCAAAACTGCCCTGTCAGCAACCATTTTTTCAACTGCCTGTAGCGAGAAAAATTGAGAAAGATGGTTCACCAAGACTCATAATTCCTCGAGATTAAACATACAGTTGCCTCCCATATAATCTTTATTACCAAATAAAATGTAACAAAACCAACGTAATTTCAAGGGCTATATGACATTCACAAGCAAGATGGTCCTTGTACACTTGTAAATCCTTGGGGCAGCCAGGGTTAGACTGTTAATTGATTTTAACAGCAGTTGTTTTGCAATTAATGTTAGAGGTACGGTGTATTAAAAAAAAAAAAAAAAACTTCAAGAGGCGTTTGGAAGAATATTAGTATCGTAGTTGACTAGTTGAATGTCTTTTTGCTAACCAAATGGTTTACAAACTCAATAATGAATCATTTTATGAGCTAATTAATTTATAAGCCTTAAGGAAGTTGATAGTCCACTAGATAATTAAACTGCCTTGGCCGCATTGCCAAGACAGTATAGGGGGAAACTGATGAGGTTTATTGTTTCCTCAGTTCCCACAACGACTTGTAAATAAGTCATACAGCTTACAGGCATGTGGTTATTTAGGGTTAAAGTGATCATTTAAGTCCACATCAATTTTAAAAGCAAGAACTTGAATTTCATATAGGTGACAACACTCCACTTCCAATCTAAGTTAGATACAGAACAATCTTCCCAGTTCATAAAAAAGGACTGTGACTACTCAATGTAACTCACCACTTGAGAATAGTTTATTAACATTCTGGAAAACTTTAGATTTATTACATAGGATCAGTTACTAGGATTCACAATGGGCTATGTTTTTTCTTTCTTCTTTTTTTTTTTATAAGAACAATGGGCTATGTTTCCTAGATAACTAGAACATATTTCATTTGACTTCAATTGTTTTATGACTAAACTCCAGGTCCTGATTATTAGACTATTCCATTCATTCCAAAAACATGTCCAACTTTGACTTTCATGGTCAACCCAATCGACTTTGACCAAACATTTATGAACATCTAAATCCTCATGAATTTCTAAAAGTTGTTATTGATGCACAATTGAAAACATTGTCAACAACAATGTATAGAGTTTTATAAGGATAATAAGATTTTCATAAATGCCCGGTAAAAGTTCAATCAAGTTGACTATGAATGTCAAAGTAGAAAGTTTTTGGGACAGATGGAGTAATATGTATTAACTTATTTAGCATTTAGTTTGACTATATGGTTACACAGACATCTGATATCAAAAATCCAAGGAATGCCAATTCTGAAACCTTTAAAAAATCCAAGGAATGCCAATTCTGAAACCTTTATGAGACCAAAAATATATGAATTCATCCCTCAGACAGTTGAAACCTAGTTCATGTAATTTACCTGCCCTCCTACATCCACGACTCCACGTCACTCTAAGCAAATACTCAATAGATGGTACAACTTTATGCAGAGAATATGACAACCGTATAGAAAATACATGAAGATTGCTACTCATAGTATTTAGTGAATGAGATATGTCGTCACCTCAAATGCAATCTCGAATTGCTCGCAAGGGACAGTTATGCAATGGGGATATGCTTTAGCTGCTGCAGATTCACTAAATGCACCACTGACTCCCTTAAACAAGAGAAAGTAACAAATGGACAAACAATACACAGGAAGCAAACTTGTTAAATATAAGTAGCTAAAACCCCAGCAAATAACAAATGCATGCCTGGTATGCCACCCGCAATTGACCACCATCCCTGGCCGAATTCGACAAATCAGTTTTAGACAAGGTTCCTGCAGAATTCAAAACGAATTATCATGAAGGCCTATTAAACAGTTTCGGGTCCAGTAAAATCCAGGTAAACAGGAATTCATTTTGAAGATTCAGATCTTAAGGCACTATGTAAGGTATTCCATTCTAAACTTGAAACACATGGGTTTGAATTTGAACCACATAATAGGCTCAAATGGTGCAGCGTTCAACCCTTACCAAACCGATAACTCGAAGCCTGACACCTCGGACTTTTCTCTTTTTGCTTCTAACCCTGTTTGGCTAGTGTCTTTGAACCGGTTTTCCAATACCATAATTCTCCATGATTTTGGATAGCTTTATTTAACATTTCCCTTTTCATTTTCAAAATTAGGGCAAAGTTTGGATGGCATTTCTTAACTTTTGTATAATGATTACATAACTATTGAAAATAAATTGGAATGCCTAATTCCTTAAAGAGGATTGCCACCCCAGCAAAAAAAAAAAAAACCTTGAAACATGCAAAACCAAAAGAATAAGCAGGAGCCTAAAAAATCAACGTTTCATGAACCAACATTCGATTATATAACTAAGAAAACAATAAACATGAGGCAGCTATTCAAAGAACAAAAGGTTAAAATCGTCCATAACGATTCATCAAATAAGTAATGCATAGATTCCTGTGCATTTCATCCTTGATTTTGCAGAAAAACAAGTTAAAAGAAAGAATGGATGAAAAACTTACGACGATCAATACCGTGAGCCGGTTTTGGTGGCTGATTTAATTCATTGAGAATACTGTAATATTCATTTCTGGTTAAAACCCTAACGGAGAGCTTCTTGAAGGCGGGGGCGGCGGAAGTTGGGGCGAAATTGGTGCCAAATTGGTGTCTGAAAGTGCGGTTTCCGACATTCGGGTGAGAGGGGGAGATTAGGGAAGCTCCGAGTAGCTTTGCGGCCATGGAAATTGAGCTTGTGGGTATCCTAGTTCGAAAATCACTCACAGAATTCCAAAATTTATAACAGCCAAGAAATAAACACGTCAATTGTCGTTTATCTACATGAAATAAACGCATCAATCGTCATCAACACCTGAACGGGATATTCTGTGATGGGCCGAGCCCAATACTTTGCTACGAGCCCAGAGGTCCAGCGGGTCCATCAAAAGACCGACCACAAAGGAACAGATCAAAGCCTTGGGCCATAGCCCGTCCAACATTGGTTGGCAGTCGTCGCCACTGAGCGATCAAGCCCATCCAAACGACGAGCCATTTGTACTATCAAGGGGAAGGGTTAACTTCTAGACCGTCGATATACCAAAGAAGAGATCGTCGGCAGGGAGCTAGGCCCTTCTAATGACGAGTCTTCTCTCGGGACCAACCGGCACTCGTCCAAGAGTAAGCGTCGTCATTGAACAAACGACGAGCCATTTGTACTATCAAGGGGAAGGGTTAACTTCTAGACCGTCGATATACCAAAGAAGAGATCGTCGACAGGGAGCTAGGCCCTTCTAACGACGAGCCTTCCCTCGGGACCAATCGGCACTCGTCCAAGAGTAAGCGTCGTCATTGAACGGCTAACTCTCTCTCGTCGAGTCATACGTCAAGGAGACGACCCATCTGGACGTACAGCTCCAGGTCGTCTCTTCTATTAAGCTTTCTCAACAAGCTTGGTTGATTAGCTAATTTGGGATAATGTCAGACCTACCACAGTGCCTTGTTACACGTGCAATCATGCAACCAGTAATAACAACAAAAGGCGTGCAGGTTGACTTTCCTTTATAAGGTAAACTACTTATCGGATGTCAGATGCTGTAGTGTCCTTACATAGGCGGACCAACCCCGGCATGACACGTGTACACCTAGGGGATGGAGTTGATCCAATGGTTGGAGACCATCCAATCCAACGGCTCTGGTGAAAACCCTAACATCACTATTCCTACTATAAATAAGAGAGTATCAACATGGACAAAAGTAATGCTTTATTACATATTCACGTATCCCACACACATACCATATTATCTACACCACTTTTCCAGTCCATCATCTTACTCTCACGCCGGAGGCTTTGCGGAAGACCCCTGCCAGCTTTCACCCTCGTTTCTTGTGCCGTGCGAGATCCAAAGCTAGCTCACTCAGCCGGACACAAAGAACCGAGCCCACACGTTTTCTCGCGCGATCGATTGGTTCCATTGCACGGAAACATGTTAGTGATCTCCAAAGAGAAGGAATACCAAAAGAGTTTGAAAAATGGTGTCGATGGTCATACGGCCAAAGAAGTCCACAGCAGATGAAGGCGTACCACCTCTACAAGAAAATCCTAGGCCACCCTCACCACCTAGGAACCCTAACTTAAGGGTTACCAGGTCACAAGGGATGGTTGACGATACAGGCCTTCAAACGGCCAGGAGAAGAGAGAAAAGGCCTGCTGCTGAGCGCCAGAGGAGACCTCCACTGGAAAGGAGGCCTGAGACAACGGCAAGATATGCAGGAGGTCCCTCTAACCCTAATCTCGACAGAGCGGCTTTCCTCGTCGAAAGAGCCAACGCCCTCAAGGAGTTTTTGCAAATCCAAGACGAGCTCATTCGTATGGCCGCTCCTCAAGCTCCCCAGGCATCCCACCAAACAATCTCGTCAGGAAGAAGGAGAAGAAACCAGAGAGAGAATGCTGGTCGTCGCGAAGGGACTGCCACTGAGAATGAGCGTGTTGTACCACAGCTTGACCTAAGGGACCACATTAATGAGAGACGGAGCCAAGGAGCACCGTCACAGCAACGACGAGTTGGGGAAGCAGAGCCTCGTAGAGCTCTAGCCGTCGAGAATCCTGAAGCAAATCAGAATCAAATTGTCCGTGGTCGTCCACAGACTCCGTCATCAAGAAATGAACGAGCGCAGAGCCAAAGAGAGAGAACTCGTACCCCACCTCGTCATGAACGAGAGATGTCAAGATCTTATAGGCCGTCTCCCCCTCCTAGCTACAGGGAGCGATCCATCTCACGACGACTCCGCCCCACCGAGAGGCAACGGTCTAACACCGTTACCCGGGGGCCCCGTCAAGATAGGATTCCCCAAGCCGGCCCAACAGGAGGAGTGGATATGAGAGAGTTCTTGAGGCTGAGGCGCCAAGTGGAGGAACTGACGAACAAAAGAAAGAAAACGGACAAATGACGACTCACGATGGCGAGTGGCGGCACTATGAATCCACTTGCACCTTGGATGTTGGAAACAGACCCCTGCAACAGTGCTTTAAGCTACCCGAACTTAAACCATACGACGGCTCTACCAGCGCCATCGACCACATACAACACCTTGAGGCACAAATGTACGTAGTGGCAAAAGCTTCAGGCCACGACGACATCATGTGCAAGGCTCTTACGAGCACGCTGGTCGACGCAGCTTTGAGGTGGTTTAGAAGCTTGCCCAAGGGGAGTATCGAATCCTGGAAGCAGATGAGAAAGAAGTTTTTAGGAAGGTTCGCTACGGCGGGAGAGCGTCGTAAGACTGTCAACGACCTTAGCAACATTTCCCAAGGAGCCACTGAAAGCTCGATGAGCTACTTCAAGAGATTCAAAAAACTGGTAGATCAGATTGATGAAGACCTAACAGACAGGGAAATCATAAATTGCTTCAGGCACGGTGTCATTTCCACCACTCTAGACTACGAGCTTCAAGTCCACCCGGCCAAGTCCCGCAAAGACCTCTATGCCAAGGCGTACGCCGTCGCCGAGGCTGAAGAAAGAAAGTTGCAAAGAGAGGGAAAGGCCGTCGACGAGGTTGAGGCGACAAAATCTAGGAAAGATAAGGTCGGAGATAAAGGAAAAAACAAAGTGAAAGCAGAAAAAATCCCGGAGTCGTACACTCCAATCACTGTGTCTAGAGCAGAAATTTTGAGCAACGTTGATTTTGGCCCGGCGCCAAAGATGAATCCCAACGGGAAGGGAAAGAACCACAAAAGGGGTGCCCTGAGGGCGCTAAATGTTTTCGACGACGACGATCAAAAGTAATACTTCGTCAGGTGATTGGCGTGCCACGGATGCTTGAGATGCTCCCCGTTGGGCTTAGACAGGCGGTAGGTTCCTTCTCTGACCACACTTGTGACGACGTATGGTCCTTCCCAATTGGGGGAGAGTTTGTTTTGGCGGGCCTTGAGTCCCGTCGCTTCGATCTTTCTGAGCACATGATCACCTACTTTAAAGAACCTTCTCTTCACCTTCTTGTCATGATAAGCCTTGGTTTTCTTTTTGTAATTCTCCATCCTTAATTGGGCGTCCAATCTCCGCTCGTCTACGAGGTCCAGGTCAACTTGCCGGTTATGGATGTTCTTTTCAACGTCGTAGAGAGCAACTCGGTCTGTTGGCAGCTGAAGCTCGGCGGGAGCCATGGCCTCTGAGCCGTAGGCCAAAGCAAATGGGGTTTCTCCCGTGGGCCGGTGGTCAGACGGACGCCCAAAGAGCTGAGGGTAGTCCGTCCAACCATCTTGTATCTTTTCCTTCCAGATTTTTACACAAAGCGGATAAGACGAGCTTGTTCGCCGCTTCAGCTTGCCCGTTGCCTTGGGGATAGGCAACTGACGACTTGGAGTGTTTGACACCCATTCTGTTCAACTCTTGTTCGAACTTTCTCGAAAACTGCAGACCATTATCTGAAACGATCACCCTTGGGATTCCGAAGCGACACCATATCGAATCATGGATGAAGCTTAGGGCGTTGTTTTCAGTGATTTTGTTTAAGGCCTTGGCCTCCACCCACTTCGAAAAATAGTCGACTGCCACGATTACATACTTGACTCCTCCTCGCCGGTGGAAAAGGCCCAATCGTGTCAACACCCCACATATCAAACGCCAAGCGGCCATGACAGGTGGTTTGCTCGCCGTTGGTAGCTTGGGGAGGTCGGCGAAACGGCCAAGGTGTATCACACTTTTTCACAAACTGTTTGGCGTCTTCACGGAGGTGGGGCCAGTAGTATCCCATGGTAATGATCTTATCAGCCAACGTTCGGGCCCCAGGGTGGCCCCCGCATTCTCCTTGGTGTACCTTGAACAATAACTGAACGACCTTGTCAGGGTGGACGCACTTCAATAATGGTCTGGTGATGGATCGTCAGTAGAGCTCTCCCTCTACGACCGTAAATCTGGGGGACTTTCTTTTGATTTGCCTTGCCAAAACCTCATCTGTTGGCAACTCATCCCGTTCAATAAAAGCTTTTAGCTCGTCTATCCATCATCTTGGGCCGTCGACGCTGCACATGACTTTTACTCGCTCGTAGGCCGGTTGTTCTAAGTAGGCTAGGTGATGGCCATGCTCCTCCTCGGGGAGTTGGTCCGTAGCCAGCTTTGAGAGCAGGTCGGCGTGTTCGTTATTTTCACGAGCTATTCTTTGTATGGCCCAAAATTCTAACCCCTGGATCAATTCTCCGACCAATGAATGGTACTTCTGCAGGGTGGAATCGACGACTTGGTATTCTCCACGCACTTGGTTCACTATCAACTGGGAATCACAAAATGCTGTGATTTTGGTAGCTCCAAAACACTTGGCGTATTCGATGGCTGCTATGAGCGCTTCGTACTCCGCCTGATTGTTAGATGCTTGAAACTTGAACCTCAATACTTCTTCAAAAACTGTTCCACTTTCGGGCTCGACAAGAACGATCCCTGCCCCGCTCAGATTTCTAGTAGCTGACCCGTCTGAATAAATCTTCCAGCAACCTACGGGCAAAACCAACTCCTCTGGTTTGTCGTTGACTTCCTTGCCCTTGTCATTTTTCTGAGGCTGTCTTTGGTCGTCGGCAACACTGAACGATGTTTCAACCAGGAAGTCGGCTAAAGATTGTGCCTGTAGGGTCTTTCTCGTCCTATACTCGATATCAAACTCGCCGCCTCAATACTCCACTTGAGCAGACGACTGAGCTTTCAGACGGTGCAAGATCTGCGCAGCTGGGGCATCCGTGTAAACGACGATGGGGTGAGCAGAGAAGTATGCTCGTAGCTTTCGTGTTTGTAATTACGAGAGCGTAAGCGATCTTCTCCGCGTTAAAATAATGAGTTTCCACATCCGATAGAGCCTTGCTGACATAGTAGACTGGCCTCTGTGTTCCACCTTCCGCCCTGACCAATACAGCGGCGACGGCCTTGTCACTCGCCGAGAGATAAACGTAAAGGTCTTCCCCCGCTACGGGGCTTTGTAGGAGTGCGGGGAGCCAAGATACTCTTTCACTGCTTAAACGACCGAGAACATTCATCCGTCCATTTGAAGTCCTTTGCCCCTCGGAGAGCTTTAAAAAATGGAAGTGACCTCTCAGCAGACTTGGCAATAAAACGACCTAAGGCTGCTACTCGACCATTTAAGCGCTGAACCTCCTTGATGCTCATAGGTTCGGCCATGTCTATCAAAGCCTTAATTTTTTCAGGATTGGCTTCAATTCCCCGCTGAGAGAGCATGAATCCTAGAAACTTTCCTGCTGCGACTCCGAAGACGCATTTAGCCGGGTTAAGGACCATGTCATTGGCTCGTAGATTGGTGAATGTTTGCTGGAGGTCGTCGACATGCTTTCTCTTCTTACTTTTGACGACCATATCATCAACATACACCTCTAAGTTGTCGCCGATCTGGTCTTTGAATACCTTGTTTATCATCCTTTGGTAGGTGTCCCCGGCGTTTTTAAGCCCAAAAGGCATCTTCGTATAACAATAAGTTCCCCCTGCGGCCTGAAAGGCCGTCTTCGAAATGTCTTCTTCAGCCATTTTGATTTGGTGGTAGCCAGAATAAGCATCAAGAAAGCTCAAAGTAGTGTGACCGGCCACAGAATCGACGAGCTTGTCGATTCTGGGCAAAGGGTAACTGTCCTTGGGGCATGCCAGGTTTAGATCGGTGAAGTTGACACACAATCTCCACTTCCCATTTGGCTTTTTCACAAGAACCACATTGGCTTACCAAGTTGTGAACCCCGCGTTCACAATAATTCCAGCTCTCAGCAACTTCTCAATCTCTTGCTTTATAGCAATCTCTTTTTCAGTTGAAAAAACACGACATCTTTGCTCTTTGAATTTCATGGTGGGGTTCACTCCGAGCCTATGAACTGCCACGTCCTCTCTAATCCCCTTCATATCTTCCACCTTCCAAGCAAAAACATCGAGGTTTTGTTTGAGTAGGGAGATTATCTCTTCCCTCTCCTCAGTGCGTAACTGAGACCCCAGTTTTATTTTCTGGTCGGGATAATCTGGGTTGATGATCAGTTCTACTAGTTCGTCTGCAGGCTTCATTTCAGGGGCGTCGTCCCTAAAGTCCATAGACTCAATGACGATCTCTTTAATTTTTCTTCTGGCTTCCGGTGTCAGATCAGGTACCTCGTCGTCAATCAACTTATCCAGCTCGGCCCCCGATTCTTGGGCGGCCAAACGTTGTGGTTCTGCAGCTTGGTCGTTCAAGAATACCTCATCGAGGACCTCTGACTCTTCTACGCACTTGATTGTCGAGACGCCATTGTACGAGGTCGTCGTTTGTTTGACAGACTTGGAGAGCTTCACGTTGTGATCTGGATCGTCGATTTCAATGGTCCGCTTTGCCTTTAACACGTGCTCTAGGAATTCTGGGGCCGTCCCCAACACACATCCGACTCCAGCACGCGAAGGAAATTTTATTCGCTGATGGGGCACTGAGGCGACGATCCCCAAAGCGGCTTGACCGGGTTGGCCAAGGATAGCATGGTAGTCGCTGACGACGTCGATCACAATAAAAGTTACTGTTTTGATTGTTCTCAATGGGTGTTCCCCAATGTCGACTGGAAGATCGATCTGGCCTTTCGCATCTACCCGGTGATTGGTGAATCCTTCTAGACGACCTAAGTAAGGACTTAGACGGCTATCAGGTAGACCCATTCTCTGGTAGACGTTGTAAAACAAGATGTCCTTGGCCGCTCCTGTGTCGATCAAAATTCTCCTTGATTCGCAGTTATCGATGAAGCCAGGTATGACTAGAGTTTGTTGACGAGCTAACGGATTGGCTGCCAGCTCGTAGGGAAAGAAACTTATCACGTCGTTTGGAGTTTCTGATTTTTGGGGGACATGTGGGGCCTTTTTCAGATGGTAGATGGCACTCTTAATCTGATTCTTGCTCGTCTCCTCAGAGATTACTAACACCATCCTTGGATTCCTCTGTGGGGGGTCATCGTTAGCAGCTCGGGTGTTGGCCGCCTGACGATCCTTCCTTACATATTCTCCAAGTCGTCCATCGTCGATCCATCTTTGAATAATCTTTTTCAAGCTGAAACATTCCTCGGTATCATGTCCTTTATCCCTGTGATATTCGCAATACTTGTTCATGTTTTTCTTTCCCTTCCTAAAAACTTCTCACGACGAGCCTTCCCTCGGGACCAACCGGCACTCGTCCAAGAGTAAGCGTCGTCATTGAACGGCTAACTCTCTCTCGTCGAGTCATACCTCAAGGAGACGACCCATCTGGACGTACAGCTCCAGGTCGTCTCTTCTATTAAGCTTCCTCAACAAGCTTGGTTGATTAGCTAATTTGGGATAATGTCAGACCTACCACAGTGCCTTGTTACACGTGCAATCATGCAACCAGTAATAACAACAAAAGGCGTGCAGGTTGACTTTCCTTTATAAGGTAAACTACTTATCGGATGTCAGATGCTGTAGTGTCCTTACATAGGCGGACCAACCCCGTTGGATTGGATGGTCTTCAACCATTGGATCAACTCCATCCCCTAGGTGTACACGTGTCATGCCGGGGTTGGTCCGCCTATGTAAGGACACTACAGCATCTGACATCCGATAAGTAGTTTACCTTATAAAGGAAAGTCAACCTGCACGCCTTTTGTTGTTATTACTGGTTGCATGATTGCACGTGTAACAAGGCACTGTGGTAGGTCTGACATTATCCCAAATTAGCTAATCAACCAAGCTTGTTGAGGAAGCTTAATAGAAGAGACGACCTGGAGCTGTACGTCCAGATGGGTCGTCTCCTTGAGGTATGACTCGACGAGAGAGAGTTAGCCGTTCAATGACGACGCTTACTCTTGGACGAGTGCCGGTTGGTCCCGAGGGAAGGCTCGTCGTTAGAAGGGCCTAGCTCCCTGTCGACGATCTCTTCTTTGGTATATCGACGGTCTAGAAGTTAACCCTTCCCCTTGATAGTACAAATGGCTCGTCATTTGTTCAATGACGACGCTTACTCTTGGACGAGTGCCGGTTGGTCCCGAGGGAAGGCTCGTCGTTAGAAGGGCCTAGCTCCCTGTCGACGATCTCTTCTTTGGTATATCGACGGTCTAGAAGTTAACCCTTCCCCTTGATAGTACAAATGGCTCGTCGTTTGGATGGGCTTGGTCGCTCAGTGGCGGCGACTGCCAACCAATGTTGGACGGGCTATGGCCCAAGGCTTTGATCTGTTCCTTTGTGGTCGGTCTTTTGATGGGCCCGCTGGGCCTCTGGGCTCGTAGCAAAGTATTGGGCTCGGCCCATCACAGAATATCCCGTTCAGTGGCCCCCAACTCATGGTCGTCTTGACGGGCCAGGAGTTGTCATTTTCCCTCCAAAGTAATCCGTACGACCGTCAATTTGAATTTTGAAATATGGTGACGTCAGCATTGATGACGTGGATGGTTGGGATTTCTTTTTTGGTTGACACGTGCCCCTTGATGGGACATTCTCCTCGGAAGTTGCAGAGGGTATTTAATGCCCCTCATCATTCCGCCCTTTGGATTCCCCAGGAACAAACCGTCCATCTTCCCCCAATATAAAAACTTTCTTTCCCCATCATTTCAAACTTTTCAAACCCTTGATCAGTGAGAGCAAAGTAAGAGAGACGATTTCCGGCCACCGTCAGAAAGAATTCCGGCAACAAGGATCACTGTCTCCGGCAACCATAATCGTTCTGGCAACTCCGTCTGTGAGGTATCTAGGCGCCTGGATAAGAGATTTCTTCGAACTTCCGCCGGAAAACTCATCGAAAAGAGCATCTTCCAACCCATTACCAGGTAACATCTTCATCTGTTCTTCATTTTCTGGGTTTTTTCATTGGGTTTGTAGAGGTTAGTCAAATGGGACCAAGGACTATCAGTTTCGAGAGAGGTGTCAAGTTTGGCTTTGGGTTGAATCAAAGGGTTTATAAATGTGCCAAGGGGATTTGGAGGGAGATTCCTTTGTCTGAGTGTTCTTCAATCCTGGAGAAGTTCAACTTTGAGAATGAGCCCTTGGGGTTCCCAGAGGGAGAGATTCTTGGGGATTTTGAGGATGGTGACCCAAGGGTAACTCCCTTCCGGTCCATGAACGATCTGCCCACCCATATTAGGACCCACTACTCTTTGTTCCGTCGTGATTCACTTAGGGTTTTGGTCGTAGGGGAATCTAGGTCGCCCCTAGGTAGGTCGTCGCCTACAAATGTTAGGACTGATTCCCCTCTTTTATCTCCTTGTTTTGTAGACATGGATCACAACGGGCGTTCTAGTCGTCCGGCCCCAGAAGCCAACGAGCCAAGCACAAGTGCAAGGGGCAACCAGGCAGCTAAAGCCTACCATACATTTGTACGAGTGGGATCAACTGATAGTGAATTTGGAGGTGGGGCAGGAGGGAAGTGGGCCATACCCAAGATCGAGCTCAGGAAGCCGGATGTTGGGAAGCAAATGATCGACGCTCTACGAGGGTCGTACAGAGTTCAAGCTTCGACCTATAAGTTGGAGCATCTCAGCTTGTCGGAGTACGAGCCCGTCGTCGAGTCCCTCGTAGCCTAGCAAGGAGAAGGTGGGCTTCTTCTACAAACAATTTGAATTTGGCTTCGAGGTTGCCTCTAGATCCCTTCATTAATGAGTTCTTGGAGGACTCACCGTGTGCCCATGGAGGTTAGCGCCAATACCATCGGGATCTTGTCCGGCCATGGCCGTCTGCAGCAGATTCCTTGGCTACGAGCCGTGCAACAAAGTGTTCCGCCATTACTACCGTGTGACTAAGAGTACCTCCAAGGACAAAGGAAGTCCATTTGTGAGTGTCTCTTCAATCAAAAACACGAAGAACTTTTTCTTGGATATCCCCAACAAGGTGTATGGTTGGGAGAACCATTTAATTTTGGTGGAAAGCCGAGTGGGATGGCGGTTTCCTCGTCCGGCGAGACAGCAATTAGTCGGCCAAACAGTATATCTACCAAGCTCAGGTGGGCCGACGAGCCGCAGTAAAAAGATTGATGATTTGTTGGATCTTGGATGGGTCTCGTATAAAGACATAGAGGCCTCCCCAATGGAGATATATCGGGACCGGTATGATGTCTAAGCGGCGATGGGGCACGACCCTTTGGTGAAAATAAATTTAGATGCTCGCTACCCCGTCTGGGTCGTCCATAATGAGCTTGCCTTTGGGGAAAACTGTGTGACTTGCGCGGCGTCGCGTATCAGTCGTCCTGAGGAGTGTTGTGAACACTTGGATATGAATGGGGGTTGGGCTCTTGAAACCTTTTCTCAATTCTTATACTTGTTTCTCGTCTCATCGTGGATAAAACTAACCCTTGCGTACTTTGTCTTTTTGCAGTTCTTACTCAGTCCGACGTTGACAGAATTGAAAAGAGAATAATGGATGGAGCCATCCGAGCTAGCGATAGGGGGACCAAGAAGAAGGAGAGGGCCGTCACCCGCGACATCGTTGATCGCCAGGAGAAACAAGCGACGAGAAATGATGAACTCCCAAAAGATCCTGAGGGAGCCATTCCTCTGATTGAGAGAGAGCCCGTCGTTGGGGGCGACTTATCGGAGGTCGTCAAGCTGTTGTTGACGCGCCGGAAAGGGCTGCTGGGACTGAGGGTGAAGCAGGCGTCGAAGCTTCGGGAGCTCAACTGATCATTGTCGACGAGACGGTGGGGAGCACAGATTCAAACCCTGAAATGGGTGATGCTGGCGTCCAAGGCTCCAGGAAAAGAAAAGATCACCCTGCCGGTTCTGAGGGAAGGAGGAGCAAGAATAAGAAGAATAACGACGATCCTCCCAGCTCGTCGGATCCCTCCACTCCAATAGCCGACGCTCCTGGTTCGTCCTCAACCGTCCTGACTAAGGCGAAGGCCAAAGAGATGGCGGCCTTAATTGCTAAAGCCTCCCCAATAGCTGGGATTCCCTACCTGCTAAGGAATGGCAATCCATTGTTGTTGGGGACGGCCCTGACCAGGCGTGGCCGGGACGTCGAGCTGACTCGACGGATGAGGGATGCTAAGCTTTCTCCCGAGACCTTCCATGCCCGTCTTGGGCTAATTCAAACTGAGGTATTTCAATTTGAATTTGTGTTTCTTCCCGTCCTTTCACACTTAGGTTAACAATTTTGTTGTGGCAGATGTCGTCGATGATGGACGCAATGACTGCTGATTATAGAGATTGTCTTGACGCCGAGCTGCGGGCCAACGAGCAATTGATAAAGGCTGTCGGTGACAAAGGGACGGCGGAGCAGAAGCTGAAAGAGGCGGAGACCAACGTGGGTGAGCTCACCACTGCCTACGAGCTCTTGATGGGTGATAAGAATGACCTTTTAAAGGAAGTTGAAGCTTTAAAGGAAGGGAAGGCCAAAGCTGAAGCCGACTCCAAAGTTTTTCAGGATGGTCTTCGTGTTTGTGAGAACAAGTTTCAGAAGTCGACGGCTCAAATTGAGGCGATGAAGACGAGCCATGATGCTGAGCTGGCCCAAGCCAGGCTTGATGCCGTCGATGACTTCAAGAAGAGTGCTGAGTGCCTTCAACTGGTCACCAAGCATGCTAGTGGGTTCTTCAAAGATGGGGCTAAACACATGGCCAGGCGGCTTCTGCTGGACCCTGCAATAAAAGATCTTCTCTCCGTCCGGAAGTTGGCCGACCTTTGCACGGAGGAAGCTCACGACGACGAAGCACGCTCGGTCCATCCCCTCGTCCCCTATACTGACAATGATTTCCTTATCATAAGGGAGGACGACGCCAAAGCCGGAAAAGACGAGTGGCCTATCCCTGCCGTCGTCCCGGGTAACTTCGACGCATATTACAAATACTTCATTGAAGACGGCCCTGACCCTGATGCAGCTCCTTCAGACGCCGGCGGTGCTCAGTAGTTTATCTCATTGAAAAAATTGTAATGTTCTTAAACAATGTTTAGTTTGATTTGGTTGTGGCTCCAAACATTGTCTCCAAACAATTTTTATTTTTTGTAATATAGTCGGCCTGTTTCCTCATTGTTTAGAGGGGGTCGCACGTACAATATTTGCTTTATGTTTAAGTTATTCAATGCCTTTGTGTTCTGTTAGTTAATCCGTGTTAACGTAGATAGCATGTGATAACTTGTTTTGAACGAGTAAGTTTGAGGACAAGCATGATTGGTCGTCGTTAGTGACGACCAGAACTTGGGTCGTCCTAATGTGGTCGACGCTTGTTCAAACTTGTATTTTCTCAACTTCTCAATGGCTCGTAGGAATAGTACGAAGGTTCATAAGTTTCTTGCTCGTAGACAAGATTCTATGGACGAGTCGTCTTATTCCGTTATAGCGTTCGACGAAGTCTGGCTTCGTCTAACCTTTATACTTGGCTAAAGTGAGTGTAAGTGTCGAAGTCTTTGCTACGACTGATTTTTATACTTGATCAAAGTAGTTGTAGGGGTCGAAGTCAGGCTTCAACCGCCTTAGGCTTGATTTGCAATGAACGAGGTTCGGCGAAGTGGTGAGTTTCCATTGATAACTTCTGATTAACAACTGTGTATTGACAACTCATTTACTTCCTACGACCTGGGGATTTATAAGTTATCCCTTACAGACTTCAAAAATTACAGAATTCAAAAACTTCTCACGAAATGACAATCAAAAGTTTAAATTAAGAGAGTATCAACATGGACAAAGGTAATGCTTTATTACATATTCACGTATCCCACACACATACCATATTATCTACACCACTTTTCCAGTCCATCATCTTACTCTCACGTAGGAGGCTTGCAGGAAGACCGAGTTTCACCCTTGTTTTACATGGCCGTGCAAATCCAAAGCTAGCTCACTCATTGCTGGACACAAAGAACTGAGCCCACACGTTTTCCTGCGCGATCAACACCATTCATTGTTTACAAGAAAATCTTTTTTCAAGTTATTGAATTGGACTGCCCGTACTAATTACGTTGAATTGAATCTTCATTTTTTCATACTTTTTTAGAACAGGAAAGAATAAGAGGTTCATTGTCGAAAACCGACCGTCCATGGTTGTTGGACGAAAAGGCCGCTCAGAATTGGACCACCGATTTATGGTTTAGGATTTTCGGTTCTTGATTTGCCGATTCGGTCCGATTTACCGATTTTAGATGTTTTTTTTTCTCTTTTTTTTTTTTTTTTTTTTACCAAAGGAAAGGATATTTTGAATTTTTTTCTAGTTTATTTTTTTTAAGTGAGAAAAAATAAAACGAATTGAAATATTCTATATATACACCCAAAAATCAATTTCAATTTTTTTACTACCCACTCTTCAGTTTTCAAAAGAAGACAAGGGCTTAAAAAATTAGACAAAACTTAGACAAGTGACAACACTTTTACATAAATACATAACACACTACACACGTGTCAAACACACATAAACGTTATACACTGCATGACTGTAACATGTACTATGTGCGCACACATAGTAGAAATAGTATTATTTTTTTAAAATGAGTCGATCGAACCGTCGATTATGATTGTCGGTTTGAACCGCCAGTTCACGATTTGACCGATTTGACGGTTTGACGGTTAGGCGGTTTCAATGGTTTGGTCAATGATTTTAAACCACCGGTCCGACGGTCTGAATCGGACCATGTGGCGAGTCTAAATAAGAATTATGATTTCTGGTTTTCGATTAAATTTAATTTTTAGATGAATTTTGTTATAAATTTAATGAATTTTGTTATAAGAGTTCTGATTTCTGGTTTTCGAAATCGTGGAATCGGAATCTGAATGCGCGCTTGCCGAAAAATTCGTTTTACAATGGGAGTCGCCACGCCGTTTTAAAGGAAACATTGAAAATCTTTTTGAAAAGAGAAATTGGGTTCGGGGGTCAGGTTACGTATTGGGAAGAATCGAGAGTTCACCCAACACGCCTCGTTCATAAACGAGTCTTTCTAAAACAAACATCCAAAATATTCATAGTGTGTGCAAGCATTTAAGACAATAAATGTGATAAATGAATTTTATTGATAAACTGAGGTTGCTACAACTTGTGAGCCACTTGGTACAATGGGGGGGGCACATCCCAGATACAAATCTAAGAACGAATTACAACTAAAAAGGGAGCCTCTGTAGAATGGCAAGATGTGTCGCGTGACACAGGATCTGCCTGGCAAGTTGTGTCGCGTGACACAGGACTCATCACAGCGGTGTGTCGCGTGACACAGATGCCTATCTGCGAAACCTTACAACCGAACACAACCGAACCGAGATCTAATCGATCTAATTACCAACATCAATTCAACTCGAAGACCACGAATCAACAACGAATCGACGAGGGGTGTGGATATGGGGAGATCCACACTCCTCGGGCAAACAAGCCACAATTACAATAAGATCAAACCATGGCCATGAAATTAAACCAAGCAAATTGAATTAAACAGAGAGATGGCGGTTGTGATTCAACAATTAGGGACATATGGAGTGTAATTATTGAATCAAATGAAGAGAGATTGCTTGAATTATGAAGATAGCAAAGTATATGAGTGAGAAGGGAGAAATGAATTGATTACCCTTGTAGATCCACAAATTCTATACCCAAGTCAGGTATAGAATTCTTCTAAACAGCTTCTGTTGGAAATGGGTAACGAAAAGTTAAGTTTGACTTAACGTTGACCTAGGTTTCTAATGAAAGTTCGTTATTTGTTAACGAAACTAGTTACAAATGGTAATCTACATTTGTTGTAGATTATATATAACTCATTTAATGTCTCAAAAACCATTTCCGATTGAATGAGAAATTAATGACAAAGTTTTGTAACTTAACGAGAGTTATTTGAAGGGTGTTTAATGTGGTTTGATGTGCTCGGCCGAGCAGAGTCCTTGACTCGGCCGAGCAGAGCACAACAAGTTGGCAAAGTCTCTGGACAAGCTTGCTCGGCCGAGGTATATGCCTTGCTCGGCCGAGCAGTGTGATTAACACGGCCGTGCAAGTATCTTGACTCGGCCGTGCAGCTTGGTGCTCGGCCGAGCGAGTCCCTTGACTCGGCCGAGCAGATCCTGAACAGTCACCAATTCAAACAGAAAAGTTGTGTCTTTTCGTGGGAAAAGGCACAAACCCCTTAACTCTCTTTATATACCTCCCCTACCGAATTTCAATGGTTACACACAGTAAATTGAGTCTTTCCTACCCTCTTTGAGATAGATTAACATTGTCTAATCATCTTCATATTGTTGCATAAAATCCTTCAAAGTCCAAAGTTTCAAACATAGTGTTGTTCGTTAGAGTATTTGATTTGGAGTGCTCCTATCATATACTTAAAAGTCGTTTTATCTTACTAGAAGATTGCCATTAAAACCGTAAGCACCTGTGCGGGGCAATAACTTCTTACGGAGATTGTATTTAATACAAGACTCGACTTGTCTCTTATTTTTCCAATCTCCGTTATATTTTCTGTTAAGTTTTCAGTTAAGTTCTTGAGAAGCCTACCAAAAGTCTAACAATCGTAAGAAGTTATTTACGCTTCTTCAAGATCTTCAAGAGATGGCAACCGAGAAAGACACCACCGCTTCCAGTCAAGGGAATGGAACGACTCCTTCTCAAGGTGACGCTGCGTTCAACAATGTTGCACCCGCTACTACACCATCTCACTCGGTTCATGGTAAGAAACCTCCTTCTGGTACAACCTCAAGGGTTGCACCTCATAATACTCTCCCTCCGTCTCATGTGTTCGTACATGCGGAAAGATCGGGTATTCTTATCGGGATGAACTTTAAGAGGTGGCAACAGAAAATGTTGGTCTATTTGACAACATTAAAATTGGTGCAATTTCTTTGGGAATATCCACCATTGATATCCGACGAGGATGAATCCAAAGCAAAGAATGGTTTGGATACATGGAATCACAGCGATTTCTTGTGTCGCAATTATATTCTTAATGGCTTGGATTATGCACAATACAAGGTGTGTTGTGTTGTGAAATTGGTGCTCCCCCGTTGCAATCAACACAAAGAAAACAACACACCCACACGTACAAGAAAGAAACAATCACACACAAGAACACAAGAGTTGTTTACCCGGTTCATTCACCAACTCGTGAACTACGTCCGGGGGCAATTGCCAAGTCAACATGTATTAGTCTCCTTCTAATATGTTGCTACAATGTATTCTAGGCCGGATTTATGTTTATATAGTTACAAGGAAACCCTAAATCTATTTTAAGAAGAATTCTAATCAACTAAGGAAACAAATCAGAAGCCCAGAATTCGGCCATGCCTGAGGCGCCCGCCCCAGGCCTTCCATGCGGCCGCCTCGCGTTGATGAAGCCTCGGCCACTGCCTCGGCCAATGAGGCGCCCGCCTCGGCCAGGTGAGGCGCACGCCTGGCGCTGCTCCAGGCCACTCTCGACTTCTACTCCATTTTGAACTCCTTTTGATCTTAACAAACTCCTCCGACTTAGGCCCCTTTTCTTCCTTGGTTTAGGACTCCAATCCCAACAATCTCCCACCGGAGACTAAACTAACAAACATAGAATCACCCATTAACTCCCACCACAGAGTTAAGACCTTCGAACACATTCCCCCTCCATATTGGCTTGACACTACCTCTCCTCTCCTCAAGTAATAAGGCGAGTTGAAACCAAGCGACGTTTCAACCTCTCCGTGTTAGATCGTTCTTGCCTCCCCAAATCAGCTTCTACCTTGATTTCTCCCCGCAAGTCTAACTTCGCCTTCTCCCTCCAGACCCACCTTCCTCGCAATGCCTCCCCTTGAAACTTGGACACACCTTGTTTCTTTCATCGTCTGTTCTTAGTCTGAAACCGCTCTCTGTTAGGGCCCTTGGACTTTCACACCACGTTGATCAACTTTGAGTCCTCCCCAACATACCGTTTCTTGATGTCTCCCCTTTTCACATCAACAGGCCGGTTCTTAAGCCTCTTGCTCCCACCGGAACGAACATCGACATTGTAGGTAGAATACAACATCTTCCCCTTAACCCCACGAGCCAACACCTTAGCCCCTTTTGTGACTTCCCAAGACCCTCCAATGAAAGAAACACCATACCCTTCACTGTCAAGTTGTCCCACAGAAATCACTCTCCTCCTCAAATCCGGAACATGCATCACGTCGTGTAGTTGTAAAATGCCCCAGTTAGGTGTCTTCATCATTACATCCCCCTTACCTTTGATCTTCAATGGTTGACCATCACCAAGATAGAGAACCCCAAAATCTCCGGTTTTGTAACGCTTCATTGATTCTGCATCCCCACTAGCATGACAAGAAGCTCCAGAATCCAATACCCAATCTTCACCCGACTGCTCCTCCCCTAGGATTAATACATCACCACCATCATCCACCACGTTAGCACAACCACCGTTTCCCGGACAAATATGGCGATATGCCCCAATTCACCACAATTGTAGCACTTGACCTTTTTCCCCCTTTTAGGTCTTCCCCTATTTCTCTCCACCCTAAGTGCAGCCCCATCTACGGACGATTCTCCCCTTTTCTCTTTCCTTCGCAACTCCTCTTGAAGGATGAGATCTCTAACCTCCGTATACACCAATCTTTGTTTCGACGTACTAATCGTTGTGACCATAACCTCCCAACTATCGTGCAACGACTTTAGAAGAAAACAAGCTAGCACTTCATCGGAGAAAGTAATATCAACACTTTTCAATTGGTCCACCATACCTTTGAAATTGCCGATATGACTTGCCGGCTGTCGCCCCTCGACATCTTCGCATTCGCAAAACCTCTTTATCAAATGCACCTTATTGATATTCGACGGCTTCTCATACATGTCCGACGGCGTTTGTAGCAACTCCACCGTTGTCTTGGCCTCCCATAGCGTTCCGTGCAACGCCGCTTTCTGCTGGGGCACTCCTTACCGCTCCTAACGCCTTCCGATCCAACGTCTCCCAATCTCCTTGTGACATGTCTTCGGGCTTCGCCTTCAAGGGTCCATGAAGATCCTTACAATAAAGGTAGTCTTCAATCCTTGTCTTTCAAAACGTGAAATTCACACCGTTGAATTTCTCGATTGAGTTCTTCATCTTGACTGCTTCACCAAAATTCCCAAGAACGCGATTCAAAATTAATCAACTAATGAAAGAATTTTGAATCCTCCGAACCAAAGCTCTGATACCAGTTGTTGTGAAATTGGTGCTCCCCCGTTGCAATCAACACAAAGAAAACAACACACCCACACGTACAAGAAAGAAACAATCACACACAAGAACACAAGAGTTGTTTACCCGGTTCATTCACCAACTCGTGAACTACGTCCGGGGGCAATTGCCAAGTCAATATGTATTAGTCTCCTTCTAATATGTTGCTACAATGTATTCTAGGCCGGATTTATGTTTATATAGTTACAAGGAAACCCTAAATCTATTTTAAGAAGAATTCTAATCAACTAAGGAAACAAATCAGAAGCCCAAAATTCGGCCATGCCTGAGGCGCCCGCCCCAGGCCTTCCATGCGGCCGCCTCGCGTTGATGAAGCCTCGGCCACTGCCTCGGCCAATGAGGCGCCCGCCTCGGCCAGGTGAGGCGCACGCCTGGCGCTGCTCCAGGCCACTCTCGACTTCTACTCCATTTTGAACTCCTTTTGATCTTAACAAACTCCTCCGACTTAGGCCCCTTTTCTTCCTTGGTTTAGGACTCCAATCCCAACATGTTGTGGCATAAAGACCGCGAGAGAACTTTGGGATTTTCTCGAGATGCACAATACTATGTGTATTGTGACTAAAAGACCGCAAGTGAACTTGGTGGAAACAAGTACCGGAAAGAAGAGAAAGAACACCGGGAAAGTGAAGAGGACCGCCAAGATGGTCAAAGGTAGTTGTTTTAATTGCGGCAAACCCGGGCACATGGCTAGGGAATGTCGACATCCTAGAATCAACAACCAAGATGGAAACCCTCTTCAAGCCAATGTGACTGAAGATCGATATGTTCCATTGGACTTTGATCAACTTAGCCTAGGGGCATAAGCTTGAATTGACCAAATGTGGTTATTGAGTTATTAAAGGGTACCTTGTTGAAGGACTCCTTAACTTGAATTGTAAATGTTTTATCCGCCTAAGTGCGAAGAATAAAATTTCAAATTTTATTTACTTGGTTTGAAATGTTCCAATTGTTATGACGTGTTCAATTAGGTCGTGTAAATTTAAATTCACTAAGTCGACGAGTTAATTTAAAATTACTACCTAAGATGAAGTTTGATTCGTAAATCAATTGTGATTTCTTTTGTAGAAATCAGTTCAAACCAGAGATAGTAAATAGATAGTTCATTACTTCTATTTATGATTGCATTTGATAATGCAAAGTTCATCTTTTGGAAAAGTAAAAGTAAAACCTTAAAGTTTTAAGTAAACAATAAGGTTTGTGATTCATCTTAATTAACAATTAAGAATTTCATAGTGATAGAGGTGGTTAGTATGTAGTACCGTTTGGAAAAATAATTGTTGGGACGCTGGCACTTATTTATCAAACGAATGCTTCTTACACACCCAAATCAATTGAATCATTAGCGAGGAAGAATAGAACTTATAAAGAGATGTTGAAAAGTTCCGTCTTACTCGACAAAACGTGGGTATACCTAGCAAAGGTAGAAATATCTAAACCTAAAGAGGTTAAGATAGGACCCAAAACCATGGATTACGTTTCCATTGGACATGCAAACTAACAGTTAAAAGATAATGGTTGAAGAGACTTCACTTAAACATAGTTATGACTATGTCGTCGGTTCATCTCAAGGAGATGAAATACATTGTAGATAACATGGTTATTACAATTAAATGACTCCACATAAAGGAAATATTAAATATGAATTAGGATATTCATAAAATATTTGATATGTGGAGGTACACCTCAAGTGTGGGGGTACAAGCTAAATACATAAGTTCTATTGATATGAACTTCTAGTATTAACAGAAACTGTTAAACGTACTTGCAGTTAAAAGAATGGATCATCATATATTTGGAAGTTATTTGATGATAAAAACTCCTAACGAATTTGAAGTATTCGTAAGCTGTTTTATAAATACCTAAACTGTGGGGGTATTCGGCTAAAGTAGTAATACTTAAGCAAGACACGTTATATTCTTTAAGAATATACTTCCTAGAAATGATAGGAAATGTATAAATTTTAATAAGGAAATTTATAGAAACTGTAAGTGGTTTTCTTAAAAAGAAGAAGAACCAAGATACAGTTAAAGGACAAAATCATCCTACTCTATTAGGAAGATGGTTGATCTTCCTTATGCTAACCGTTAGGTTGCAAAAACTAGAAGTGCCAAGGATGAAACCTTTAAATATTAGACTACAAACGGTCCATCTCAAGTTAAAGATGATGGACTTAGACGTAGTAAAAGGGCAAGAGTGGAAAAGTCTTTTGGTCCTGATTTTCTATCATTTATGTTGGAAAACGAATCAGCAACTGTTAAGGAAAGCGTTATCTGGTCCGGATAGTTCGTTCTGGAAAGAGGCTATTAACAGTGAGATAAAATCCATAATTAATAAATACTTGGGAATTGGTAGATCTCCCTCCAAGTTGCAAACCATTAGGTTGCAAATGGATTCTTAACAGAAAGTATAAAGCCGATGGATCTGTTGAAAAGTATAAAGCCAGGCTAGTTGTCAAAAGGACATGATGATTTATGCAAGATTATCCCATTGACACAACAGAGCGTTCTATGTCACACAACCGTGTTGGATCTACTTGTGTATTTATATGGACTAAAACAAGCAACTAAACAGTGGCATGAGAAGTTCGATAGAACTATGTTATCAAATGGATTCAAGATTAATGAATGTGACAAATGTGTCTACATTAAAGGAACATCTGAATCATTTGTTAACAGTCTGTCCTTACGTGGATAACAATGGTAGTCATGAATTGATCATGAATACCAAAGACATGTTAAAGAAGAACTTTGACATGAAAGATAGGGGATTAGCCGATGTCATATTAGAAATAAAGATTTCTAGAACATCAGAAGGAATAGTCCTATCACAATCCCATTATCTTGAAAAAGTACTTCGAAAGTTCAAATAGATTCTTGAGAGGTGTACTCTAGTAAGGTAGATCTTGAGAGGTAATCTTTGTAAAGTAGATTCCTGAAAGGTAGACTCTAAGGAGGTCAAACCACTTAGAGATACTGAATACTTGGGAATTCAGAACGGTACAGAGATAATAACCACTTGAAGAAACTGACCGATAGAAGAATTTGATCACTCGAAGGGACTGATCATTCTAGATAGACTAAAAGTCTAAATGCAATTGTAATCAATCACCGGAATAGTATAGTCATAGTACTTGGTATACTTAAAGATATACTTATGATTAAAGATTACAATACCTATGGTATTCATTAGTATGGAAAGAGTATACTGATTGAATATTCGACACTAGAATACACTCACATTAGTTGGAGTAAAGGTGTCACTTTCCAAGATAATATAGCTAACTCAATCTTGTAAAGAATATGAGTTGATAGAATTAGACAAAGCTTAGGAAAAAGCTTATTGGTCTAATAAATTCTTGGAAAAGATATTCCTTTGTGGAATAAGTTTATGTCTGCATGACCTAAGGCATTGTGATGACAATGAAAAAATAGGAAAAGGTGTAGAACATAGTGGTAAGTCAAGACACAATGGTCTTAGACACACTACCATAGTACAATTGATCTCAAAATGCGACTGTCACAACTAGCCATGTGAAGTCAAAATCGGATCTGTCTACCTAAGGGTAGTAATCGAGATCAAATGTATAAGCTGTTAAGGGGAATGGGTCTAAAACCCACAACAAAAGGACTTATAGCAGACACTCAACCTTGAGAAATGGAGATCCCAGGCCCTTAGTTCAATGAGACAACCAAGTTATAAGTTCTAGTAGAGTTACTTGGAAACAACAACTCGGTTTATTAACCCGGAGATGTTGAATACTCATTCCCAGAACATCCAAGTACAAGCACATGCAGCAGTGGTAAGGATAAGTTGAGAAAACTTTTAATGATTTTTATACCTACGGGTGGAGTAGTGCATGATACTCCTTATAGTGAGAATCACCTATATAAGCGAGAGGTAATTAGGCCGCCTCTAAATGAACGCTTATGAATGAGATACGGTCCAGGGCCGAAATGGACAAAACGTGAGAACAACAATTGTTAGAACTGTTATTATGTGAGTATTATTGTCTTGGTATACATCCAGGGAGTCATTTGGTTCAAAGCGACTCGCTACCAAATAGCTAGTATATCCGATAATATTTCACTAGGGAAGATTCAAGGCCACAAGCTATCTATCCCGATGTAATAATAGTTCGCCGGAACTTTGGACGAAATTGCATTCATGCATTAATTGTCATTCATGTGGGGGATTGTTGGAAATGGGTAACGAAAAGTTAAGTTTGACTTAACGTTGACCTAGGTTTCTAACGAAAGTTCGTTATTTGTTAACGAAACTAGTTACAAATGATAATCTACATTTGTTGTAGATTATATATAACTCATTTAATGTCTCAAAAACCATTTCCGGGTGAATGAGAAATTAATGACAAAGTTTTGTAACTTAACGAGAGTTATTTGAAGGGTGTTTAATGTGGTTTGATGTGCTCGGCCGAGCAGAGTCCTTGACTCGGCCGAGCAGAGCACAACAAGTTGGCAAAGTCTCTGGACAAGCTTGCTCGACCGAGGTATATGCCTTGCTCGGCCGAGCAGTGTGATTAACACGGCCGTGCAAGTATCTTGACTCGGCCGTGCAGCTTGGTGCTCGGCCGAGCGAGTCCACTGACTCGGCCGAGCGGATCCCGAACGATCACCAATTCAAACAGAAAAGTTGTGTCTTTTCGTGGGAAAAGGCACAAACCCCTTAACTCTCTTTATATACCTCCCCTATCGAATTTCAATGGTTACACACAGTAAATTGAGTCTTTCCTACCCTCTTTGAGATAGATTAACATTGTCTAATCATCTTCATATTGTTGCATAAAATCCTTCAAAGTCCAAAGTTTTAAACATAGTGTTGTTCGTTAGAGTATTTGATTTGGAGTGCTCCTATCATATACTTAAAAGTCGTTTTATCTTACTAGAAGATTGCCATTAAAACCGTAAGCACCTGTGCGGGGCAATAACTTCTTACGGAGATTGTATTTAATACAAGACTCGACTTGTCTCTTATTTTTCCAATCTCCGTTACATTTTCTATTAAGTTTTCAGTTAAGTTCTTGAGAAGCCTACCAAAAGTCTAACAGCTTCAGGACCGGATTGCACCTGAGAATGATGGTGGATTGAAGATCTAGTGTTGGTGTGTGGGTTGGATTGAATTGAGGGAGAGAATGAGGGAGTTGGGTATGAGAGAGAGAGAGGGTTGTGTGTGTTTTGGAGTGTGTGTTACGCTACCAAATGGGCAGAGTAACAGTATGTCAAAAAGGGATCCAGATATGAGAGGAGGAGAGTCTTATTTATAGGCTGCTGATGATGGGCAACTTGTGTCGCACGACCCAACGGTTGTGTTTTCCGTGGTTCGTGATGTCGCACGATTAAGCAAGCCAATAGCCAAAGACCTGGTTCTGAAACATTCCAAGTTAATTCCCAACAAGTCTAAACTGAATAATTTCTTATAGGTCCTTTTGCCTGAGAAAAATACTTAAAAGTACTTCCTTCGCAAGAAACTTATAAAAAGTTTCCGAAAGTCTCGGAATGGATCAAAAATTTACCAAAATGCTCCTAGTGCAATTTTATTATATTAAAAGGCACTTATAAAGGGTCGCGAATTAGATTGGCGTACTCACAGAATCAGAAATCAAAAATCGAAATCATACGGTTCGAATATGGTTACTCTTTTTCCGAAATCGGCGATTGAAACTGAAAATCGGGAAATCGTATTCGAATAAGCACGTTTAATGTATTGTTTGGTAAATGATTTCAAACGCTATATAAAAGTATTTTTTTTTAAGTAAAAACACACCATTATTGAGAATCTGAAATGAAGAAACCCAAAATCCCAGCTAATATTAAAACTAAAAGTGGTGACAAAAAAGGGAAAAATCTAGCTAAATATACCAAAGGAAACTACAAGAATTTCATTTTTTATTTGGGCTCAATTGATATTTAACATATATAGGGAGGGCATGATAGTCCATCGAAAGGTAATTTTTTTAAATGATCTATAAATATATAAAGCTTGAAGTGAATAAGCATTTTGAGTTTTCCCTCCAAAACTCCCTTCTTGACAAAAAAAATTGGCCAAATACATTTCTCAAGCTCTCTTGATAAATATAATAAATGCAAAATTTATAATCTCACATCTATCTCAATAATTTATTTGTCAAATTATTTATTCGTGCATTCAATGCACGGGTGAAATAACTAGTTAACTACTGAATTATTGTATTTTGATAATGTTTCACTTTTAACCTTTCATTTTCATTTTTAGTAATCACTCAACTATAAATACGCATTCAATATCATTAATAAAATTTACCAAAAATTAATATGAATCAATATCTTTCACCTCTTTCGACACTCATTCTTCAATATCAATATCGCATGCAACCTAAGCTCCAACGTCATCACCCTCAATTTCTACCACCACATTTTAGTAGTGATCTAGTACTCCCTCCGTGGAGATGCCCAACCGGTAGGAGTGTGCGCGGGCCCATAGTTGCGGGCTTCAATTTCAAGAGTCCAACATAGCGGGCATTTAGCGGGCTCAAATTAACGGGCTTTTGCGGGCTTTAAGCGGGCATTTAGCGCCAAATTTAAAATTACAAATTTCAACTTCAAGATCAAAAAAATTGCCATAAAGTTAACAATTTAACATTACAATATTTGAACTTCATATAATTCAACTGATACGTTAGGCTTTAAAATTGTGACCAACCTGAGTCAGAAACTCAGAATTAGATTCCGGCTCAGCTGCAACATCAAGCATTTTCACAACTACAGTTTTTCCATTACTTAAATTTGCAAAGTATACTCTTCCATATAAGCCTTCACCAATTAAAGCCTTCGACCCAAAGTTGTCAGTTTTTTCTTTCAGTTCATCCAAAGGAATTGTACGGACTTCAATTGTGGGAACTTCTTTCTGCACTTCAGATTTGAGAGGAGCTGATACCTTTGAACCCTTATGATATCTTATAATGTGGAATGGGAAAAAGCAGCCTTCAGAGAATGCATTTAAGCAAGCAATCCATAAACATAATTGGTAACTGGTAAGTAAATATGTAAATGCCTAAATGGGTTTTTAGTCTTTTTTTTTTTTTTTTAAGGATGTGAGCCGGGCCGGGCCTAACGGGCCGAAGAACTATGAAAGCCCGATTTCAGCCCAAACCCCCCAGGCTTTCAAGCAGTCAAAGCCCAGCAGGGTTGAAAACCTTGCGGGTGCGGGCCTTGCGGGCTTCACGGGCCGATGGGCGGGTTTGCACACCCCTACCAACCGGGTCCGAACCGGCGATTTGAACCGAAATCGGACCGGCCCAAAACCGGAGGAAAACCGAACGGCTGAACCGTGAACCGGCGGTTTTCCGGTCCGGTTACGGTTCATATATTCAAAAACCGGTGAACCGACGGTTCAGGAACCGGAACCGGAATCGGAACCGGAACCGCCGGTTCACGAACCGGAACCGTACGGTTAACGGCTAGTTGATCTGGGCCGTTGATTTCTTGATCCGACGGTGCCTGTTTAATGACCGT
This sequence comes from Adenophora triphylla var. japonica, assembly GCA_022495995.1. Taxonomy (NCBI): domain Eukaryota; kingdom Viridiplantae; phylum Streptophyta; class Magnoliopsida; order Asterales; family Campanulaceae; genus Adenophora; species Adenophora triphylla. The sequence continues at coordinate 53,693 of JAFEMH010006686.1, read as the reverse complement.
TAGCTAACGGTCATTTTGACTGTTTAGTGACCAAAATGTAAAAAAATAAAAAAAAAAATCTTAACCGTTTTGGTCCCTAAAACGGTTTTTTTTATTTTGGTCCCTAAAACGTTTTTTTTCTTTTTCTCTCCAACCTATAAATACCCTCCCCCTCCCTTCATTTTTTTCACTACTCATTCTCTCAATCTCTCATTCTCTCCTCTCTCAATCTCTCAAATCTCTCTCTCAGTCTCAATCTCTCAAATCTCTCTCTCAATTAATCTCTATATTATCAAAAACTTGCAAAGTCTCAAACTCAAAGTCTCCATAATTTCATTTTTTTCATATAATTTCATCTTTTCACCAAAAAAAATGTCTTCATCTCGTGGCGGCCGTGGCAATAAGGGAAAGAGTGTATCAACTACGCATCCAATTTTCCCCCCGATGATTCCATTTGGGATAATCTTAATGTAGAACCACTACCACATGAAACGCTTGATTTGAGCGACGACGAAGTTGATGCAACATTTTCAATGGAGGGTCATGGTCATACCGAAGGGAGTAACACTCAAACCACTCAAATCCAAAGTGAAGCGCGAGGGGGTGATCAAACTCAAATCCGAGGTCGAGGAGGTCGAACCACGGGGAGGTCGGACATCATGACCGTGCTCTTTTCAAAAGTGCCAATTGACGGTACCAACCAATACACTGTTTCTTGCAACCATTGCAAACAAAAATTTGCCTTTACCCATGGAGGTGGTTATAGGACATTTAAAAGACACTTGACGTCAAGGCACCCCGACCAAGTTGGAGATGCCCAAGATCAAACACAACTACAAGGATTTACGGGATCCTCACAAGGTATGTCTTCGCAATTATTTAAATTTGATAATGCAACGTATAGAAGAGAAATGGCAAAATATACTGCTGCTAAAGGATTACCCTTTAATTTTACTAATGATAGATTATGGTCGCTAGCATTCAAACAAACAAATGATTAGTGCTCAGTGGAATCTGCCAAAGTGGGCCGGTCCCCTCCTCTCCTTTACAGTCTAAGTTCCTCCACTAGGTTGAGACTTTGTTTAAATCCCGCGGCTAAAAAAATTAATAAAAATACAAGTACTCGTGATACTAAAGCCCAATATCTACAAGGGAAATTAACTTTAATTAATACGTTTAAAGATTTACCCCAAAAATTGTCAATATGTGCCGATATATGGAGTGACAATTGGCAAACTCATAGCTATATAGGAATTACATGTCATTGGGTTGATAGTAGTTGGAAATTACAAAAACGATTAATTGCATATAAATCTTTTGAAACTGTTTATAACGCTCAAAATATTTGTAACAAAATTGCTAAAGTTTTACAAGAATATGGATTAGTTCACAAAAAAATTTCAATTGGATTTGATAATGCTGCTAATAATACTGCTAGTCTACCATCACTCATTGATATTTGTCAACCATCCATTGGGGGTAAATTTTTTCATGTTAGGTGCATATGTCATATTTTAAATTTGTGTGTGCAAGATGGTTTATCAACTTTAAAGGAACATGTAGCCCCAATTAAGGAAGTTCTTGCTTATATAATGAGAAATCATAGTGTAAAAAAATTGTGGATTAGATTTTGTAAAATAAATAATATCCAACCTAAAAGATTTTCCCTAGATGTTCCAAACCGATGGAATTCCACTTATAAAATGTTATCCGACTCTTATGATTTTCGTGAACTATTGTGTCAGTTTATTCAACAAATAGAGTATTCAACTATAATATTGCCTCATCAATGGGATGTTTGTAATAATTTAAAGAAAATTTTGAAAGTTTTTAAAGATGCTACCGTACAATTATCCGGTTCTTACTATCCCACTTCACCGTTAGTTATAGAACACGCCGCTAAAATTAGTTATATATTTATGCATTTTAAAGATTGTCCAATTTTAGGTGAATGTATTAGCAAGATGAGAATAAAATGGCTTAAATATTTTTTGAACATTCCCCCATTGTTTTTAGTAGCTAAACTATTAGATTCTAGGATAAGAGAAGATGGTTTAGAATAAATACTTGATTATTATTATAAGAATCTATTTTTCACCGGCTTTGATTTGTTTTTAGATAGACCTATCCCAAAGGCAAAAGACGTTGTAATTGAGACTAAAAATATTGTATATGCACTTTATAGAGAATATTATGATCTTTTTGGTAGTATTGTTTATCCTAGTAATGAAAATGTAGGTGGTAGTTCTCACGAAGATAGCGATCCCTTTAACTTTATAGATAATTTAATTAGTTCTAGAACTCAAAAAGGTCAACGAGGTGGCTCCACTTATGTTGAACTTGATCTTATTTAACCACTTCTTTTGAGCCTATAGAAGAATTTTATATTGCAAAGTGGTGGGCACGAAGGGCAAACAACTATCCTATTCTATCATTGATAGCAAAGGAGATTCTGGCCGCTCCCGCCTCAACCGTCGCCGTAGAAGAAGTATTTAGTGTAGGAGAAAATGTCTTGTCCGATCGAAGGTCAAGGTTGTCTCCATATAATTTAGAATATCAAATGGTGTTCGGCGATTGGCATAGAGCCGAACTACGACTTCAAGATAAAAGAAGTAGTTCCGAGGATGAGGAGGCCTTTGATGAAGATACATCGGGGAGCGAAGCCGAATGAACTACGCCGCTCTTTAGACTTTAGATTAGGTTAATTGTAATTTTATAGATTAGATTTTAGATTAGGCTTATTTTTATTTATTGTAATAGTTAGGTTGAGGTAAATGCTCCTAAATGTCCCCTCTTATTTATAAAAGGGTAAAGTTGGTTGTTCCCCTCATTTGTAATTTTATTTTAATTAATAAAATTTAAGGGTACCGTCCCTTTTTCTTTTATATACTTTCGTTTATTTTAAAAAAAGTTAAGTTTTTATATGACTTTTTGCAAAAAATTAACTTTTTTATAAAATTTAACAGAAATTGCTAAAAATTTAACTTTTTTTTTTTGGAAAATCTGTACACTTGGGCGACCACCCATATCATTCGGCTCTCTTGGGCGGCCGCCCAAACCAAGTAATTTTTTTTTTTGAAAAACTGTAGACTTGGGCGACCGCCCAAATCATTCGGCCCATCTTGGGCGGCCGCCCAAACCAATTATTTATTTATTTTTTTGAAATTGCCGGTTTAAAATCAGAATCGGAACCGTACGATCGGTTCGAACCGGGACCGTGACTAAACCGGGCCGGTTTCGGTTCAATGGCTGGCTGAACCGTGAATCGCCGGTTCGAAACCGAAACCGGCGGTTTGAACCGGATGGTCACCTCTATCCCTCCGCCACGAAATGTCTCACTTTGACTTTTATGCTAAACTCAATCGATAATTCAATGAAAATCTAATTATCCCTATACAATTGTAAAAATTGTTATTGACAACATTTATAATGGTGAATTAATAACAATTTCTAGTATTGTATAGAGATACCTAGATTTTTATAAAATTGCATTCAAAATTTTATTAGATTGATCATGAAAGTTAAAATGGGACAAACATTCTAATACTTTGGGGGGGGGGGGAAATTACAAAGAAAAATAACTCAGAAGTAGGGTCATAGTATACCTTCAATGCTATTGTAGATATACAAAGATATACTCACTGCGTATCACCCGAAAATGTACATAGTTGACCTTACACGAGAATTAAGGAAAGTATATAGTGTAATAAATGTTGTGAGTATGAAAAATGAGGTAAGAGAGAGAAAGTGGGGTAGAGAATAATAAGTGGATAATTATTATGAGTATGACAAGTGGGTCTTATTAATAAAAAAATAAATTAAAAGGTTTCTATTTTGGGTGTGTGCATTTTTAAATGTGACATTCAAAATGAAAATTTGTGCCTTTTCGGGTGGGACAGATGGAGTATATGTGACTCGAACTATGCATGGGGGGGGAGGGGGAAATCACAAAGAAAACTAACTCAGAAGTAGGGTCATATTATACCTTCAATGCTATTGTAGATATGCAAAGATATACTCACCGCTTATCACCCAAAAATGTACAAAGTTGACCTTACACGAGAATTAAGGAAAGTATATAGTGTAATAAATGTTGTGAGTATGAAAAATGAGGTAAGAGAGAGAAAGTGGGGTAGAGAATAATAAGTGGATAATTATTATGAGTATGACAAGTAGGTCTTATTAATAAAAAAAAATTAAAAGGTTTCTATTTTTGTGTGCATTTTTAAATGTGACATTCAAAATGAAAATTTGTACCTTTTCGGATGGGACAGATGGAGTATATATGACTCGAACTATGCACTGCTAAACTTGTGAAAGAAACTGCCTCCTCTCCTGAAATTGTAACCACCGTCAGGAAGAGAATTTTCGATCGAAATTCAGCGATATTGGTCGGATTTCGTCCATTCCTTCTTCCCATTTGTGCCTTTGTGTTTTTGTTTTTTCAATAATTTGTATGATAACTCGTTCAACCGTGAATTTCAAGATATTTCAGGCCAAAAATTGTCAAATGATTGAAATTTCATTCCACAAGTTCATCGTGTCTTACTTCTCGTTATATTGTTTGTTTTCTCCATCATCGAGAGTATTTGCCTTCTCTTCATTACGTTGAGAGCTTTGATGTAATGTTTGAATTTGTTTTTATTGCAATGCTTGGGATGATTGGTTGGTCACTTGTTGCCAACCTAAATGCATTACTTTATTGTGACCTTAACGCTATACTTTATCCGTTCGGAGATATTCTGAAGGCAATGTTGTGTCATGTCCAAGTTAAGCTTGTAGAAGCATTTGAGCGTCCCATAGCATTGTTCTTAAAGACGTCAAATGAAAGTTTGGTTCAAGGTTAGGCATTACTTTCCGCAATGTATTAGGCTCATTTTTTATAGCGGACAGTTTGTCGAGAAATCTATGTATTAACTTCCATATTCGTGATGACCCTCCAAATGTTGTGGAGTGCCATCTTCTTAAAATTCATTAATAAATTTTTGTCGTTTTCAAAAAAAAATAAAAAATAAGATGATAAATATGTGATAAATTTTAATCGTGTAAAACATATTTCCACCTGTAACATACATTATTGGTAAGCAATTTGAGTCTATTATCGTTTTTAAAACTCTCATTGACTCTATTATTAAAATATTTCGTGATTAAAATGAGTATCTTTTAGAGTTTAAACAAGTAATTATTTTATCACAAAATAGAAAATATACCAAGAAGGATCCAATAGTTATGATCGATGCGTGTTCTTACAAGCCCATTATAAGGCCAAGGTTTTCAACTGAACGAAAAGAAACCAATAATGCCGGATATTAGTCTTTGTCAAAGCGGTGGATCTAGACCCCTGTGGGTGAATATACTAAATACGAAAATTGCAAAGGGACAATTTGTAAAAATTACAAAAGTCGGATGGGTGAGTAAACCCTCCTCAACAGGCCTAGTTCCACCCTAGGTCTCTGGCCTAGTAGAGGTAATACGATCTTTATTGTCTTTGGCCTTTTCTATTCATCCTTTGTACCACGTCATGATTTTTCGGGCACAAATTCCCACAACCTTCCATACATATGTTTCATTCTTGATCAATTCATGTGATATCCAAGGAACTTTTGTAGCTTTCTGTTTCGCCATTTTCTTCTTCTTCTTGGGGCTCTTTCCCCCAAACTCATTTGGTTCCTCCATCTCAACAACCTTATAAACACCTTTCTCAGCAAAAAATTCAGAGAGGTTATCTTGATTAAAAATATTAGCAAATATACAATCAGATATATCAAGAAAACAACATTCCTTTATTTGCGAGTATGGACCAATTGATTTCGATTTTAACGGAAATAATGATTTCAATGGTGGCACCAAAGGCAGAAATCGTGCAAAAAATTCGGCATGACCTCTCTTTGACTCGCTTTCGTGAGGGGCCTTAGCTCTTGGCATTGGCCAAGTTGTGACCGGTATGGTTTATACGTTAAGGGTTTGACGACACTGTGTCACATTGAACCTTCAGGTATGTTTTTAACACGGTTCTGCGTCAAAGTCAAAGTCAAAAGCTAAGACTCCGGGTCGAGAAACGACCTTTGATCTCAACTTTTAAGTTTTGACTTGTGAGGGAGATCGGTGTAAAAAACATACACTTAGGCTTTATGACACGAACTAAGCCAAAAACCAACCAAGGTCTTGGACGGAGTGTGACACAAAGAGTGCATGGTTACACGAGCGAGGATAGGCTATTTGGGATGACCCCATGCGCACGAGAGTGGCATAGGAAAGCCAATCAAGTTGCAGTTGAACGGTCACCCCGGGTTAAGAGTTGTAGTGTGCAAGTGTACATGGTAATAGTGCGCGTAGTATGCGATCACTAAATTCTTTTTTTGAGTAAAACAGAGATTTTCAGAATGTGTTTTAAAGAATTTATGAGCAGTTCAAAATATTGCACGAAAACCAATTTAGGAACAAATATGCACGAAACATGTTATGATTTCAAAGGAATGAAAAGCAACACATTTTTTTTAAAAAAAAATCCAGTGTTTTGAAAATCCGAGCTGTTTAAAATATCTTCTTTTTTTTTTTTTTTGAAAGTAAAAATGAGTAACACGCCATGGTAAGAAAACACACACGCACAAGAAACGAGAAAGGGTAAACGAAAGTTTGACCCACAAAAATATTTTTTAAAAAACGAGAGCAGTTTTGAAAAACATGTTAAGTCCCTAACAAAGTCGCCAACTGAAATTACCCGCATTCGCTCGGGGTCGCGAAGGCAGCGAGTGGTTTGAATTTCACGGAAAAAATAGTCGCCACGCCATTTTTATTATGATCCAAAACTTTGATAAAGGCTTTTGAACAGGGATCATTTTTATTAGGAGCCAAAACTTAAGAAAGGCTTTTGAACAAGGATCGTTTTTATTAGAAGCCAAAACTTAAGAAAAGGCTTTTGAACAGAGATTGTTAGGTTCGGAGGTCACGTTACGCCTCGGGAAGAGATTAATTGTGCTCACCCGAAACGCATCGTATTGACGAGTCTTTCTACCTTTCTCGAAAATTGTGTGTGTGTGTGTGTGTTTGTTTATTACTTGAAAATGAGTTTGAATGGCGGGTTTTGAAATGAGTCCGACATAATAACGTTATCCTTTTTTGATAAAATGACGGTAAAGAAAAGACATTTAAAGTAAATGACAGTAATGAAATGACGATCGACAAGTCAATTTCTTGACTCGGATGTTAAAAGTAAATACGATCAACAAACCAAACGGTTTGGTCGGTAAATGACGATATTGAAATGACGGTATCAACGAATCAAACGATTCAGACGGTAAAAGACAATCAACGAATCAAACTATTCGGAAGGTAAAATGACAATCAACGAATCAAATGATTCAGACGGTAAATGACATTTAATGAAATGATAATATCAACAAATCAAACGATTCGGACGGTAAAATGAAAATCAACGAATCAAACGATTCGGACGGTAGAAATTACATAATAAGAAAAAGCGATAAACAATAAGTCAAGATTTCCGTTTTAACTCTAAATCACTCTTTTCGAAAGAGAAAAGTGATAGAGAGAGGATCATTTCCTGACCCGTAGACAACGTAGTTCCTACATTTTGAATAGTTTGATCGGAACAGAAATAGCGAAAAAGTTGTAAAAGGGGAGAAAAGTTTAGATTGAGAAGGAGAGTTTACCAATCATTAGGTTTTGACTCTGTCTTCCTAGGGATCGTATATTGGATACGAAAGGTGTTTGAAAAGTGTTTGTTTCGGAAATGAGGGATTTGCCTCAAGTGGGAGGCTTTAGGGTGTTTAAAGAGGAGAGAAATTTTGTTCTCACGTAGGCTGAACCTCCCCTAGTTAACTCTCGTTCGCACTCGATTTTCCGTCATTTTGGCAGCATTTCGGCGGTGTTTTGGGAGGGTTTTAGGGCTGGAAACCGGCTGGAATGTTGAAGGGGGGTTTGGGGGAAGAAATCTTGGTCCCAAAACTAAAAGGGGAGGCTACTATTTATAGGAAATTTCAAGGAGCAAAACAGGCCGGCCGACCAGTCTTACACCTTGGGGTATTTTGGTCTTTTTTTGGTTTTTGATGTGATTGATTTGACTTTGGGCTTGTGCATGCATGACACGTGGCATACATAGTTACTAAGTAAGGGCATTTTGGTCCTTTGGCCGTACTTTGACTGTTTTTTAAATAACTGTCCGAATAAATGTCGAAAACAGTTCCGAAAATTCCCGGAAATCGCGTATTTTTGGAAGAGTGATATTTTTTCACGTGTTCGAACGTGTTTTTAATACACTTTAATTTTGAATGATCGGGACAGTCCTGGAAAGTCTCGTTAATTTGGAAAGTGTGAATTAACGGATTCTAACGATCCAGATTTGGGTACTTACAATTATGCATGAAAAATGTGTTCTGACTATACGAGTCTCATAAAATATTTCTGAAACTGCTGAAATTATTTTAAATGAACTTTAATTGGTAGATACATTCTATCTTAATTTCTTCTTTTATTTAAAAATCAATTTTAAATATGATTTTACTATGCATATTTAAGGTTATGATTACGAGCCTCGCAGATTTTCTCTCCTTTTTCATGTATGATATAATTATATTTTTTATTGAATTTTTTAAAAATAAGAGTGAATTAAATTTATATGCTTAATGTGTGTTTCTGTAATATGTTATAGTGAGATGGCTTCAAAGAATGTAATTGCTGATTTGAACAAGGGTGAGAAATTGGATGGCAAGAATTACAGTGTGTGGCAAAGAAGATAACATATTTGCTTAATGAGCAAGAGGTTCTTGAGAATCTCGATACTGTGATGCTTGAGCCTCAGATGGGTGATAATATCGTATCCCAACACCGTCAAAACATGAAGGCTTACCGGTCGTGGGTCAAAAAGGAGCGTTGTGCTCGCTTCATTATGCTGAGTAGCATGCACAACGATCTTATTGGGCAGTTTGAGAACTGTTCTACTACTACGGACATGTGGGACCAAATAAAGGCTGCATTTGGGAACACATCTGCAACAAAGCTTCGTACCTTGACCTATAAATTTGAGTCGTATAAGATTGACCAGAAACGATCCATCCCTAATCAACTACGTGAGTTGTTGGGCATGATTCGTGAGCTTCGTGCTGCTGGTAGTATCTTGTCCGATGAGCAGCAAGTCCAAGCTGTGATTCGTTCATTGCCGAACTCATGGAGTAATTTGAGGCAGATCCTGACTCATACAGACTCCATTCAGACTTTTGCAAATGTATCTGGGCATGTCGAGCTTAAGGTAGAACTTTATGAGGCGAATCGCCCAATGAGTGATGCGACTCGCGATCTTGCTCTTGTTTCTCTTGATGATCAACGCAAGCCAAATGGGCAACATAAGAAACAAGGCAAGAAGGCTCAAAAGTTGGGGCCAAAGGCTGGCAAGATAGCTAAGTGCAGAGGCAAAAAGAAGAATATTGCTAAGCAAAAGTGCTACAACTGTGGAACCTTGGGTCATTTTGCTCGGACTTGTCCTGAGCCCAAGAAGGTACCACTTAATCCTAGATCTTTGCATCTTTGTGTTTGCACTCATATTTTATTATCTGACTCTCTTCTTGAATGGATTGTAGACTCAGGCTCCACAAAAAATGTGGCGTGGGATCGTGCGGGATTTGTAGATTATCGGAGGATTCCAGCGGGTACGCAAAGCATTTTCATGGGAAATAGCTCGACCGTGGAAGTCAAAGGGGTTGGGTCATACCAACTTCTTTTGCGAAGTGGACGCACATTGACTTTACATGAAGTACTTTACGCACCTGGAGTCCGCTATAATCTACTTTTAGTAGTGAAATTGCTAGAAATAGGATATTCTTTTAATTTTAGCGGTAGCCAGGTAGACATTTGTTTTGACAATAAGGTTTTGGGACATGGTTTTATGTCGGAAAATTTATTTATATTAGATTTATTAGATTCTTTATCTTCTATTGATGCTACTTCTTGTGTGGTATATGATACTTCTAATTCTGAGTTGTGGCATGCTAGACTTGGACATATTGGGAAGGACAGAATGAGTAGATTAGCTAGAAGGACTGTTGAGTTCTCTCACTAAAGTTAATTTACCTGTGTGTGAGCCTTGCTTGGAGGGAAAAGCCTGTTGAAAGCCTTTTGGTAAAGCTAAAAGGGCCACACAACCATTAGAGTTAGTCCATTCGGATATTTGCGGGCCTATGAATGTAAAAGCACGACATGGTGCTTCCTATTTTCTCACTTTTATCGATGACAACACGCGCTATGGTTATGTTTACCTTATTTCTCACCGCCACGAAGCGTTTAATTGTTTTGAGCGCTTCTTGGCAGAGGTATAAAATCAGAAGGATAAAAGCCTAAAAACTTTACGAACTGACCGGGGCCGCGAATACTTGTCTGATCAATTCAAAGGATTGTGTGAGAAAAAGGGGATAGTAAGGCAACTAACGATTCCTGGAACTCCGCAACAAAATGGAGTTGCAGAAAGAAGGAATCTTACCTTGGTGGAGATGGTTAGGTCGATGATGGCACATGTAACGACCCTAACCCTAGGCACTAATTTTAGTATTATATTACATGTTTTTAATATTAATGATTAACTCTATGTGCTTATTCTATGCCTTTAATGTTTATGTCAAGTTGAGATGGTTAGGAGATAATTCTAAAGCTTTGGGATAAAATGAAAGTAAGTTAAAGTATTGGTTGAATTATAATAATTGAAAATAAAATAAATTAATAGGGTGGAGTGAAAATAAAATAAACAAATAATATATTATGGGTTGGTTAGGTGCCTTGTGTGAAGTAGAGAAATTTAGGGAATTTAATTGTATTACTTAGAACTTGGAGGACCTAGTGGCTTAATTTTGAAAGCCTTTCATTACTTTGGCATGGGGGCCATGCCTTCCCCCTTAAATCCCTCACCCTTCCTCCTCCTTAGTCAAAGTATACTACCCTCCTCCCATACTTCCTCCATCCTTCCCATTCTCCCTAATAATTTTCTTCTTCATCCTCATTCATTCCATCCATGGAAGCTCCTTCCTAGAGTCTCTCTTTCCAAATTTCTAGCAAGCTCAATTCTACTCCATTTTCCAATTCAATTGTACTTTTGTGCTTGGTGCATCTAGGGGAGTTTATCAAGCTAAGAAGATCCTCATTTTATCCTAAAAATCTAAGGTAAGTTATTATGACTTCTTTCTAAATATTGCTAACTTTATGTGTTTATGAATATTTTGTGGAAATAAAATGATTGTGGTATTTTTGAATAATGTTATTTGAGTAAAATGGTTATTTAAGGTTTAATTGATTTTAGTTATGAGATGGAGGTTTAAGTTGAAGGGATGAGGGTATAATGAGTGTAAGATGTTAATGACATTAATGGAGTTAGAGTATGTGATTATATACATATTACTTTAATTTGGAAAAGATTATGAGTTTATTTAATTTGGGTAGAAAGAAGTAGTAAAAGGACTTGGTATACTTTTAATGATGTGAGTTATTATGATCTTCCCTTCTATTTAATGTTCATGAACTATTTGGTTTTGTTATTGTTATTAAATTGGTTATTTGATGCTTTGGAAACCTTCTTGGAGTTGAGAAATTGGTTAATGTTATAGAATGATGATGTGGTTTAAGGAAGATGATCAAGAGTGTAAGAAAGTGAGTTGAGTTAGATTAAGAAGGTTAAACTTGAAATGTGGTAGTGAAATGGGTGGAAAATTTAGTGGTAAATGATCTAGGGTTATATTATTTGGGGTTTAAATGATTTAGAATGAGGTTTGTAAAGTTAGAAGATCCTTTTGATATTTATAAAAATAAGAAAGATCATAAAAGGGAAAAAGAGTATATGTGAAAAGAGACTTGAAATCTGGGTATAGCTGGAAAGAGCCTTGGGCGGTCGCCCATAGGGGGCTTGAGCGGCCGCCCATGTGGCCAGCCTTGGGTTACCTTTTCTTCCTTCTTGGGCGGTCGCCCAAGACGGCGTGTGCGGTCGCCCAGTCCATCAGAAGCCTTGAACCCTTTTTAAACTTCACTTGGGCGGTCGCCCATGGTGACTTGGGCGGTCGCCCATGTCACCAGAATTTCCCCAGTTTCCTTTCTTGCTGAATTTCACCCACAACCACTAAGTATGGTTCCTAACCCTTTCAAAGTAGTGAAACCTATTCTACTTCGGATATGAATTAATCCTTTTTAACCTAGGATTAAAGTAGAATACTTTGGCTAGGCCATGATGTCTTATTTGATCAAAAATGGAATTGTGGGAGTAGTTTAAATATTGTTCGGAAATGGTGGATAAGCTTGATTCGTAACTTCACCAAAGTGGTTCAAACTTGGGAAGTAGATCTTGAACTTTAATTAAGATTATTCAAGGTTGAGTAATGACTTCGTAGGAATGATTTATGGTTCGGGGTGGCCTTATTTGCTCCCATATCCTTGGTGATTAATTTGAATAGTGTAGAAACTATAAGTTACACTATTACGTTAGTTGAGAATGTATATGTATTACATTGTTATACTGTATTCCCAGTGTGGATTATTTGGTATATGGTTATATTGTATCCCTATTATGGATTATCTGGCATATTGTATCCCAAGTGTGGATTATTTGGTTATATTGTTACCTTACTTGAATTCATATTCATTGATGGTATTATGCATAGTGTATTAAATGAATGTTGCACTATAGTATTGATTTAACATGAGTATACATTACCATGTTGTTATATTCTTATCCCTTTTGTGGATTTTATTTCAAGTATCTATTATGTGCTTGAATATTATATGTGATTCGGGGGTATAATGGAATTCAATCAATTATGAATTTGTTCTATAAGTGATTGAAGGTTCATCATACCTGTGACCGTCCCCTCTGTGGCCACAGAGTGGGAGCGCTAGCAGCTGTATTGAGCCAGAAGCCTTACAGTCCGCTGCGATTTGGCGATTAGGTGGAATGCTTATGTATTAAGCCAAAAGCCTTACAGATAGCGGCGATATTATATGGTACTCTTATTAAAGGGTCATATAATTATCTGATTTTCTTATATGGATCTCTGGAGTATGAGTCCTATAAGCGGTGAATGTGCATGGAGGCAGTTCACCAAAGAGAGGAGTTCTAATCCCACGTTGTACGACTTATTGTTCAGACGGGAAAGGTAAAATGAGGTAACGTAAGGTGTTTACCGCTTTAATAATGTGCTATGTATAACCATGCTATGTGTTGCATCTTGTTTGGCATCTTGCTGCATTCATAATAGCTTATTGAGATTTATTCTCACCCCTTCCCTTTTCTTTGTTTTAGATTGTCTTTGAGGCGGGTGACTGAACCGGTGAGGCCGGAATAAGAGTGTGGACTCTTGCTTTTGGGAATTGTCAGGATAGGTATATGAGTAGGTTGTCGGGAGTCCTATTTAAGTATTACTCTTTTATAAGTTGTATGGAAAACTCTTTTGCTAAACAATGTTAATTAGGGTTTTCAATGTAATTGATCAAGTTATGATTTATTGGAATATTTATTTAAATTCCTCCGAGTGGAGATATTATCAGTTGATTTTATTTTGGAAGTTTGAGAATTGGTTTTCTTTTAAAGGTGAAATAAAAGAAGTTTTTAAAAATTAAGATGGGATTTCTTAGTTTGGGCTTCTCAAGTTCGGGACACGCGTTAGGTCCCGGGTTGGGGTGCTCACAGTTGGTATCAAAGCTTAGTTTAGAGGTCAAGGATAGATGTCTAAACTAAGGGGAAATGTGTGGTAATTGACGCCGAGTGTTTAATGCAGAAGTTCGTTCTAATGGCCGGAAGAAATGATGATCAGCGAAAGGTTCTAGAAAATGAAGGAGATATGGGTATAGGCGGAAATCAGAATGAAGAGATGATGAAATTATTCAGGATGTTTGTACAGAATATGGAGACTAGACGATCAATTTCGAATCAACCTGAGGGATGTCAAAGTGATGAATTAGAAAGGTTTGTGAAGATGAATCCATCGAGTTTTAATGGATATCCGGATCCGTTAAGGGCAGAAAAATGGTTAGCAGAAATGAACAAAATCTTTGAAGTTATGGAGAGTCGCAACGAAGAGAAAGTTAGATATGCCGTTTTCAAACTTGAGAGTCCAGCTGATCAGTGGTGGCAGATTTTGAAGGAAAGTTGGGAGCGGGATCATACACCCCAGACTTGGGATAATTTCACTCAGCAGTTCGAGGATTATTTCATTTCAATGGTTACAAGGGATAAGAAGGAGATTGAATTCTTAGGACTAAAACAAGGGAACATGACGGTGAATCAGTATTCAGTCCGGTTTGAGGAATTAGCTAGGTGTTGCCCTCATTTGGTATCGCATGAAGCGAGAAGAGTTCATAGGTTTGTAAAAGGTTTGAGGATTGAGTTTAGAAAGAAATTAGTGATTGATAGCTTCACCAATTATCAGACAGCCATAGATAGAGCATATAAGATCGAGAATAGCATTGAGGAAAATAGTGGAAAATCGAAAGGTGGGATTAGAAATAAACCAAAGTATCTAGGACAAGGATCCAAAATCACTAGAGAACAGCCAAGGGCTTTAACTTCAGGAAGTGTGAGAGGGGAACTTGTTGTAGCTTCTTCGTCTAGGCCAATATCCAAACAGTATGGGATGATTTGTAAATTTTGCAAGAAGGTTGGACATACCGAAGATCTGTGTTGGAGTAAGCAAGGCAAGTGTATTAATTGTGGAGCAATGGGACACTTTAGGAGGAATTGCCCAAGGTTGCAGCGGGGACGAGCTTCCAGCAGCGGTCAGCTGGGTGGACGACAAAGAGGTGGTACCAAAAGAGATAACGAAGGGGAACCAAAAGAGAAGGTCTATGGTCGAGTATGTGTTTCGGGTCCAGGAGAGATAGATCCCTCAGAGGTCACTAGAGGTATATTACATGTCTCAAGAGTTAGGGGTCATATTCTTACAGATCCTGCTTCATATCATTTATGTTGGCATAGCATTTTGCTTCTATGTGGCATACATTACTTGAGATTTGTTTTATGTGATAGAGGTTTCTGCTCTTATGAGAGAGTACCTCGAATCTTCCTTGATTTACCACGATGGTGATGTGGTTATGGCTGAGCATATATTGCCAGTTGATTTGGTATGATTACCAATTTATGATTTTGGGATATATTTAACCTGGATGAGTAAGTAGTTGTTGTGCATTGATAGACTATCATAAGAAGTGAGTCTCCTTTTCTATGCCTAATTTGCTTATATAGGTATTTGATACAGATAAACCTTATGTGGTAATTTTGTTATATATGCGTTAAAGCCAGAAAAATTTGGTTACAAAGTGTAAAGGGTATTTGGTATGTGTTAGACTTGCATAAGAAGTATTTCCAGAAATTTTACGTGCTAGTTGTGAGTAGATGGTAATTGTGTTTCCATCAAAGTATCTCATGTGTTGATTCTAAGTATGATAATCAGAATTTTAATCCTTATCTTGACGACTTTATGGTAATTGTGATTGATGACCTCTTTGGTTATTTAAGGTTACGAGAGGATCATGAAGATCATTTGTGAGTTGTGTTACTTGCCTTTAGTGGGAATTCATCGTTTGAGAAGTTTAGCAAGTGTGAGTTGGCTTGAGAAGATTCCAAATTTCGGGCTATAGTCTTAAGCTTGTATGTTACCATGGATCTTGCGAGGATTGAGTCCGTGATCTTTGGGTTGGCAAGTTCTATCGAAGGAATTTTTAAGGAGTTCTTGAGAATTGAAAAAGTGTTGCTTTAGTTAACTCTAGAGGATGTATAAATGGTGTGGGATGTAATAAGGATGAATCATATTGATAGAGATGGAGAATAGATAGACTATAGATCCGATCCTTACCTTACCGAGTGGATGTGGGGATTTTATGAAATTTTAAGTGTGTATTAGAGGAAGATTAGATTGTGATAATATGCAAAATGGGAAAATGACAGGGTATGCTTCGAGGAAGTTAACTTAGATAAAGCGAAATTTTCTTATTCCCTATTCGAGAGTGGTTGCAATTGTGTTGCATTATTTAAGTGGGAACCTTATCTTTTTGAAGCTTCCTTTGGGATTTGTTACCGACCCTAAGAGTTGGAGAATTTAGTTACTCGAAATGAAGAGATTAGAAAACTATCCAGATTCTAGAAGAATAGGTTGTGTGTTGTATGATGGATTCCCTTTCAACCTGAGAAGTTAATTAACCTTGAGGAGTTTGGGTATAATAGTAGTTTTTAGTTTGCATGACCCCTCGTTTGTATGGAGTTATTTCCCTAATGATGATTAGACGGATTGGACTTATGCGAAAGTACCGTTGAGAGTTATTAGAATTGCAATTCCGGGATTAAATTCTAGAATGTT
This sequence comes from Adenophora triphylla var. japonica, assembly GCA_022495995.1. NCBI lineage: Eukaryota > Viridiplantae > Streptophyta > Magnoliopsida > Asterales > Campanulaceae > Adenophora > Adenophora triphylla. The sequence continues at coordinate 37,377 of JAFEMH010006686.1, read as the reverse complement.
TGGATTGTGAGAATGTATATAAGAATCATGACTTTGAGGAAACTATTTGAAAATTGTAAATTGAAATGAGTGAGAGGTAACCTTTGCTATTTGATCCTTAAGGTAAGTCTTTTTAAAATTCGGGACGAATTTTCTTTAAGGGGGAGTGAGTGTAACGACCCTAACCCTAGGCACTAATTTTAGTATTATATTACATGTTTTTAATATTAATGATTAACTATATGTGCTTATTCTATGCCTTTAATGTTTATGTCAAGTTGAGATGGTTAGGAGATAATTCTAAAGCTTTGGGATAAAATGAAAGTTAAAGTATTGGTTGAATTATAATAATTGAAAATAAAATAAATTAATGGGGTGGAGTGAAAATAAAATAAACAAATAAAATATTATGGGTTGGTTAGGTGCCTTGTGTGAAGTAGAGAAATTTAGGGGATTTAATTGTATTACTTAGAACTTGGAGGACCTAGTGGCTTAATTTTGAAAGCCTTTCATTACTTTGACATGGGGGGCCATGCCTTCCCCCTTAAATCCCTCACCCTTCCTCATCCTTAGTCAAAGTATACTACCCTCCTCCCATACTTTCTCCATCCTTCCCATTCTCCCTAATAATTTTCTTCTTCATCCTCATTCATTCCATCCATGGAAGCTCCTTTCTAGAGTCTCTCTTTCCAAATTTCTAGCAAGCTCAATTCTACTCCATTTTCCAATCCAATTGTACTTTTGTACTTGGTGCATCTAGGGGAGTTTATCAAGCTAAGAAGATTCTCATTTTATCCTAAAAATCTAAGGTAAGTTATTATGACTTCTTTCTAAATATTGCTCACTTTATGTGTTTATGAATATTTTGTGGAAATAAAATAATTGTGGTATTTTTGAATAATGTTATTTGAGTAAAATGGTTATTTAAGGTTTAATTGATTTTAGTTATGAGATGGGGGTTTAAGTTGAAGGAATGAGGGTATAATGAGTGTAAGATGTTAATGACATTAATGGAGTTAGAGTATGTGATTATATACATATTACTTTGATTTGGAAAAGATTATGAGTTTATTTAATTTGGGTAGAAAGAAGTAGTAAAAGGACTTGGTATACTTTTAATGATGTGAGTTATTATGATCTTCCCTTCTATTTAATTTTCATGAACTATTTGGTTTTGTTATTGTTATTAAATTGGTTATTTGATGCTTTGGAAACCTTCTTGAAGTTGAGAAATTGGTTAATGTTATAGAATGATGATGTGGTTTAAGGAAGATGATCAAGAGTGTAATAAAGTGAGTTGAGTTAGATTAAGAAGGTTAAACTTGAAATATGGTAGTGAAATGGGTGGAGAATTTAGTGGTAAATGATCTAGGGTTATATTATTTGGGGTTTAAATGATTTAGAATGAGGTTTGTAAAGTTAGAAGATCCTTTTGGTATTTATAAAAATAAGAAAGATCATAAAAGGGAAAAAGAGTATATGTGAAAAGAGACTTGAAATCTGGGTATAGCTGGAAAGAGCCTTGGGCGGTCGCCCATAGGGGGCTTGAGCGGCCGCCCATGTGACCAGCCTTGGGTTACCTTTTCTTCCTTCATGGGCGGTCGCCCAAGACGGCGTGTGCGGTCGCCCGCCCATCGTAAGCCTTGAACCCTTTTTAAACTTCACTGGCGGTCGCCCATGGTGACTTGGGCGGTCGCCCATGTCACCGTAATTTCCCAGTTTCCTTTCTTGCTGAATTTCACCCACAACCACTAAGTATGGTTCCTAACCCTTTCAAAGTAGTGAAACCTAATCTACTTCAGATATGAATTAATCCTTTTTAACCTAGAATTAAAGTAGAATACTTTGGCTTGGCCATGATGTCTTATTTGGTCAAAAATGAAATTGTGGGAGTAGTTTAAATATTGTTCGGAAATGGTGGATAAGCTTGATTCGTAACTTCACCAAAGTGGTTCAAACTTGGGAAGTAGATCTTGAACTTTAATTAAGATTATTCAAGGTTGAGTAATGACTTCGTAGGAATGATTTACGGTTCGGGGTGGCCTTATTTGCTCCCATACCCTTGGTGATTAATTTGAATAGTGTAGAAACTATAAGTTACACTATTACGTTAGTTGAGAATGTATATGTATTACATTGTTATACTGTATCCCCAGTGTGGATTATTTGGTATATGGTTATATTGTATCCCCATTGTGGATTATCTGGTATATTGTATCCCAAGTGTGGATTATTTGGTTATATTGTTACCTTACTTGAATTCATATTCATTGATGGTATTATGCATAGTGTATTAAATGAATGTTGCACTATAGTATTGATTTAACATGAGTATACATTACCATGTTGTTATATTCTTATCCCTTTTATGGATTTTATTTCAAGTATCTATTATGTGCTTGAATATTATATGTGATTCGGGGGTATAATGGAATTCAATCAATTATGGATTTGTTCTATAAGTGATTGAAGGTTCATCATACCTGTGACCGTCCCCTCTGTGGCCACAGAGTGGGAACGCTAGCAGCTGTATTGAGCCAGAAGCCTTACAGTCCGCTGCGATTTGGTGATTAGGTGGAATGCTTCTGTATTAAGCCAAAAGCCTTACAGATAGCGGCGATATTATATGGTATTCTTATTAAAGGGTCATATAAGTATCTGATTTTCTTATATGTATCTCTGGAGTATGAGTCCTATAAGCGGTGAATGTGCATGGAGGCAGTTCACCAAAGAGAGGAGTTCTAATCCCACGTTGTACGACTTATTGTTCAGACGGGAAGGGTAAAATGAGGTAACGTAAGGTGTTTACCGCTTTAATAATGTGCTATGTGTAACCATGCTATGTGTTGCATCTTGTTTGGCATCTTGTTGCATTCATAATAGCTTATTGAGATTTATTCTCACCCCTTCCCTTTTACTGTTTTAGATTGTCTTTGAGGCGGGTGACTGAACCGGTGAGTAGGGGATAAGAGGGTGGACTCTTGCTTTTGGGACTTATCAGGATAGGTATATGAATAGGTTGTCGGGAGTCCTATTTAAGTATTACTCTTTTATAAGTTGTATGGAAAACTCTTTTGTTAAACAATGTTAATTAGGGTTTTCAATGTAATTGATCAAGTTATGGTTTATTGGAATATTTATTTAAATTCCTCCGAGTGGAGATATTATCAGTTGATTTTATTTTGGAAGTTTGAGAATTGGTTTTCTTTTAAAGGTGAAATAAAAGAAGTTTTTAAAAATTAAGATGGTATTTCTTAGTTTGGGCTTCTCAAGTTCGGGACACGCGTTAGGTCCCGGGTTGGGGTGCTCACAGCACAGGCTAATCTCCCAATTTTGTTTTGGTATGATGCGCTTATGACTGCCACGTACATCCTTAATCGAGTGCCTTCTAAATCAGTCTCTACAACTCCCTACCAATTGTGGAAAGGTGAGAAGCCTAATTTGGGGCATCTCCACCCTTGGGGTTGTGCGGGTTATGTTCACAGTACTTCCAATAAGATTGGAAAACTAGGCTCTAGAGAAAACAAGTGTGTTTTCATAAGGTATTCAAATACCTCTAAGGGCTATGTAATGTACGGTGGAAAACAAATAGGGATGACTGAAATAGAGTCACGCGGTATCGATTTCATTGAGAATGATTTCCCGCAGATAGGGGAAGTTAGAAACGATTTTCAATTCTTTGAGATGGAGGATGAACATGTGACATCTCTTGGCGAAGGTGGGGAATTGTCTCAACCTAATGGTCAAATGGTTCAACATACAGTTGAGCCTATGGTCGCCAATGAGAGTCAAGATGATCATTCAAGTAGGAATGTTAATTCCAGTGGGAGTCTTCCACTAGAGCGAAGAAGTAAACGTGGAAAAATTCCTCGTCGTCGATTTGAGATTGAAGGGGAATCTTTTCTATGTGAGACTTTAGACGCTTGTGAGCCTACTTCATTCAAAGATGCGATTTCCTCACCTCACTGTAATGAATGGATAACTGCTATGGATGATGAAATTTCCTCTATGTACAAGAATTTGGTTTGGGAGTTAGTTGATCTTCCGCCTGGTCGTAAGGCAATTGGAAACAAATGGGTTTTCAAAGTCAAACGCAAGGCAGACGGATCAATTGACAAATATAAGGCAAGCCTTGTGGCGAAAGGCTATATCCAAAAGGAGGGTCTAGACTATGAAGAGACATTCTCCCCAGTGGTGAGAGTTGCTCTGTTCGCCTTATTCTCGCCATAGTATCATACTCCCTCCGTCCCAGCTCACTTGACACTTATTTCCATTTTGGGCCGTCCCAGCTCACTTGACACCTCCCAAAAATAGCCTAGTTTTTATATTTTTATATTAGATGGACCCCACCACTCATTCTCTCTCTTCATTTTCCACCACTCAATTTATTCAACCAACACTACTATTTACCCCACTCATTCTCTCTCTTCATTTTCTACCACACATTTTTTTTATTTTATTCTTTTTTCTTAGTTTTTGTGCTCACCTCTTGGGTGTCAAGTGAGGTGGGACGGAGGGAGTATATGGATTTGGAACTTTTCCAAATGGATGTTAAAACTGCATTTCTCAATGGGGAACTAGATGAAGAGATCTATATGACTCAACCAGAGGGTTTTGAAGTCAAGGAACATCAGTGCAAAGTGTGTCGCCTCAAACGTTCCATATATGGACTCAAGCAATCGTCTAGACAATGGTATATTCGCTTTCATCAAGCAATAACCTCAATTGACTTTGTGATGATTGAGGAAGACCATTGTGTGTATGTTAAACGGTCAAAGGGAAAGATCTTAATCTTGTCATTATACGTTGATGATATTCTACTTGCTGGGAATGACATGGAGATGATAAACGCCACTAAAGAGTGGTTGTCTTCATCATTCGAGATGAAAGACTTGGGTGAAGAAAATTATGTGCTTGGAGTTAAGGTCATTAGGGACCGTTCAAAGAAGCTTCTTGGTTTGTCTCAAGAGACATACATTAAGAGGGTTCTAGAACATTTTGGTATGACCAACTCAAAACCCGTTGTCACTCCAATGGAAAAAGGATGTGTCCTTAGTACAAACCAATGCCCTAAGAATGAAGAAGAGCAGAGAAGAATGGCTAATACCCCTTATGCGGCTACGGTTGGGTGCTTGATGTATGCAATGGTGTGCACTCGCCCTGACCATTATCATGCAGTTGGAATGTTAAGTAGATTCCAAAGCAACCCTGGCTCCGCACATTGGCATGCGGTCAAGAGGGTCCTTCGCTATTTGAGTGGATCAGCAAACATGGTTCTTTGTTATTGAGGTGGGGACTTAAACCTAAAAGGGTATACTGATGCGGATTGAGCTGGAGACGTAGATGAGCGTAAATCTACTTCTGTTATGCATTCCTGCTTTGTGGTGGAGCTATTTCTTGGAGTAGCAAGAAACAGGAAAACATATCCCTTTCCATGATGGAGTCAGAATACATTGCTTGCTCAACAGATGTTCAGGAAGCTGTTTGGTTGAGGAGGTTCTTACAATATCTTGATGTCACACCAAATGTGAATGGTCCTGTAGTTATTCATTGTGATAGCATGGCTGCTTTAGGGTTTGCTAATGACCCTAAGTACCATAGTAGGACCAAACACATTGACATTAAGTACCATTTCACTAGAGACATGATTACAGAAGGAAAGGTGGTTCTAAAATATATTCCTATCGAGAGCATGCTAGTAGACCCTATGACTAAGCCTCTGACCAGAGAGACTTTCCAGAAACACATAACGTGTTTAGGGCTTCGTAGGATTTGATTGGTTATTTATGAACACCTTGTAGACATTATTATTTTCATTATTTGTTTTGAATTTAATACATAGATTTTCATTTCATTCTTGTTGTGTTTATGGAATGATTTTGACTGAAAATTATGTGGCATACATTTTAATTAAAAAGATGTCTAAAGGACTTGAATTGTCCCTCTCACAGGGGTAATTCGCCTTGTCGTTATACGAATGAGCAAGATGAGATAATAATGTGTTATTAAGGGGGGTGGGCAAATGACATTATAATATATCGCCTTAACATACGGTTAAGATGAGACCTATTTTATATATAGGTCAATTCGAAGTGTTTGGTTCACAACTTCGAATGTCCTTGTGAAAGTTCGAATGTGAGACCTTAAAGAGGCACTATGAGAGTGACTGCTTTCAAGGACTCAGGTTAGATGCCATGGGGGAACCTAGACTAAGATTCGTACGATGGAGTATGACATGCCCATTTCGAGTGGGAGTTCTATCGTAGCATACATTTCATACTGTATGTGACTATAATTCGACCTCAGAAAGTGATTGAATATCCCTGCTTCATCACTGTGTGAGTTCTAGTGATCAATATGCGATCACATTTATACCCTATGTGACTTAGAACTATGTCAAGAGTTCAAAGATTAATGATGCTACTTTGGCATGCCGACCAAAGGGCTTTGCACTTAAAGTCAGCCTAACGGAGCGTTGTTGGGAAAGCTGTTAATCTAAGGATGATTGGCATGAGTATCTAAGGAAGACAATTATGACATACATCTTTGTTTAGTGACTCAATGTCTGGACGATCATATTGAACACACGGTTCAAAAGAATGATCTTGAGCACATAAACTTATTGATGTTTAAACACCGTTTATGAGGGGTTAAAGGTGTTTGAATTGATGTAATCAAAATGTCTGGGGTATAGATGAGTTTTTTTACTAACGAGGATGTGTTATGTTGGTAAATGGTATTTGATATAGCACTCCTACCCTTTTATACTTTTGTCGTCTGGTCAAACGCCTCACTTCTTGTATGAAGAGATGAGTATTTAACGAGTCTTGAGAATGTATATGTCATATCCCATTTGACCGAGTGGGAGATGTTAGACACGTGATTTACTATCCCTAACTAACTGATGCGTTCAAACTGGGATAAGGGGAATTTGAAGGATAAGTCAAATAGAGACTCTTATGTGAATGGGACTCTATGACTTAGTTCAACCAGTATTTTATAAATTGGGTCTCTACGGGAACCAACTTACACACAACACGTAATATTTCATATACTCCAGACCGAGAAATACTATCTTTGGCAACCATCAAGTGCCTGAGATTTGAGAGTGGAACAACATTCAATATCCATCTTTTGATATTGAATCGGACGAGAAGAGGTGGTGATTGCCGAAAGAATCAAGACGCTCGAGGTTCGTAGCACAAGCAAAATCTTCGCACAACAAGCTTCGGATTTAATCCATTTGGTATTTCAAGAACTCGTAGATAACTTATGTGTTTTTCCATCACTTATAAACACTTCAAAAATCCATTAAACACCAAAAGTTGAACATTAAATAAGTCTAAAATTATATTATTTGAATTGGTAAGAACACATCCATCATTGGAGAACACAACAAATGAGAGGCGTGGTATTAATTGGCTCTCTTGGCAACGTTTATGTGTTCGTTAGTCTTATGGCGGTTTGGGCTTCCATATATAGTCTACATTTGTTCAATCTTGCAATGCTAGGCAAATTGGATGGCGTCTTATTTCCGAGCCAAATACTTTGGTTTGCCGGGTTCTCTAAAAGAATATATTTTCCTAGAGGCGATTTCCTAAATGCCCAACTGGGCAGAGGCATAGTTATATTTGGCGAAGTATTTGGGAGGCTCGAGATATTGTTCGATGTGGCTTGCGTTGGAGGATTGGTGATGGCTTGAAGGTGTATGTTTGGGGATCCCGTGGCTGCTGAGAGATCACAACTTTTATGTGCATTCTTCTCTTTTTACCTATCCAACCGTACCTTAAGGTGGCTGCTGAGAGATCACAACTTTTAAATGATTCCATGCGTGTTCCAGGTCAGTGGGATGTAATATGGGCGCTAAAGGTACCACTCAAAGTAAGGCATTTTTTATGGCGTTTGGGGTATAATTGTGTGCCAACTAGGTCAAGATTGCTAACAAAAGGGGTAATGGTGGAGGACATTTGTGGGATCTGTGGTGCTACTCAAGAGGATGACTGCCATTTATTTTTCCATTGTTCATTAGCCGAGGATTGTTGGACACTAGGGTTTTCAACAGCAGTGTAGAGCAGCAATTAATTTGCAAGAAACTTTCGTAAGTACACTGTTTTCTTTGATTACCAGGTTTCATGGGGAGGATCTTTTACTATTTGTGATGATTTTATGGGCTATTTGGAAGGAAACGAATAATCGTTTTTAGCGTTGAATTTCACTTCCAGCGCTTCGGCTATTGTTAATCATGCTCGAAATGAGTTAGCTGAATGGACTCCGGCTAAAACTCAGCTTGGTACACTATTCTAACATCCTCTACCTCTTCTATATGCATGGCATGGCACCCACCATCAGAAGCGTATTTAAAGATCAATTCTGATGCATCATTCAGTCAAGGTAAAAATGCAACAGGCCTAGGGTTTGTACTACGTGATGCTAGTGGAAAATTTCTGGCTGCTAGAGTTTGCTCAATACCTTGTGTGGTTAAGGTTGAGGAAGGTGAGGCATTAAGCCTTTTGGAGGCTATGATTTGGGCTACCCAAAATGGTTTTAAGAAGGTTGTTTTTGAGATTGTTGGAAATAGATAACGGAAAGTTAAGATTTAACTTTGATCTAGTTTCTAACGGAAGTTCGTTATGTATTAACGAGACTTGTTACAGATTATATTCTACATTTGTTGTAGATTATTATACTTATTTAATGTCTCTAAACCATTTAGGGTGAATGAGAATTAATGACAAGTGTTTTTGTAACTTAACGAAAGTTAAATAAAGGGTTAAAATTGATTTGAATTAGCCAAAACGTGCTTGGACTGATTGATCAATCGCAACTGTTCGAAGAGGCAATTTTCTGGGCTTCAGCGCGGTTGCGCTCCAGCCTAGAGCGGCCGCGCTGAGTCAAGTAAAACACGGGCTTGATCTCGGCATAAGAGCGCGGTCGCGCTCAAGGCAAGAGCGGCCGCGCTCGTGCTTTCGCATTCTGCAGCTTTGGCACCTCTTGGAGTGAACAACCATGAACCCTTTAACTTTCTTTAAATAGTTTCCCTCCGAATTTCAATTAACATACACAGTCATTCTGAGCCTTTTACCCTCTAGTGAGATAGATTAACATACCCAAATCATTTGCATATTGTTGCATTCAATCTTTTCAAGTCCAAAGTTCTAAAACCTTGTGTTGTTCGTTAGATTAGTTATATTGGAGTGCTCCTTATAACTAATAGTAAGTCGTTTTATCTTACTAGAGTTTTGTCATACAACCGTAAGCATCAGTGCGGGACAAATAACTCTTACGGAGATTGTATTAAATACAAGACTCGACTTGAATTCTTTTGTTTTTTCAATCTCCGTTACTTTTGCTGTCAGTTTTTCTGTTAAGTCTTAAAGAAGCCATACACAAGTTCAAACATAGATTGATTCAAGGGTGGTCTACAATGGTGTCTAATGATTTGTCCGAGTTGGGTGGAGGAGATTATTCACTCTTGTCGAGCTAGTTTAGAGTCTAATTTTTTTTTTCTCCGTTTGTTTGGTTAAACGTTATACCAATATACTGGATAGCTATGTTTTTAGAATTGCGTTTGATTAAAGCAGCTCCACTTGCGAAGCGTGTGGATAGCCAACTTTTAACTTTATCTCGTTTATGTCGTTGCTAATAAACTCGTTTCTTTGCTTAAAAAACACGTGTTTATTTTGGTATATATTTATTTAAAAGTGTATTATTTGATAATTATGTTCGTACATCCAGTAGTTGGCAATGAAATTAACGCCCTTAATTGTGTAATAATTGTTCAATTAACCGTTGCTAAATCTTCTTATTTATTCCTTCCCTTTCAAATATATTTGATTTTCATTATTTACGACTCATCAATTCAGAATTCAAAAAGAGAAAAATCCGCTCCCCACCACCTTCTCTGTTCTTGGCTTTTTGCTAGTTTTCTTCCCCAATCTTGTCTCTCTTTAATCGATCATGAAATTCAATTCAATTCAATCCATCTCTGTGATTGATTGAATTTACTGCAATGGAATTCGACCCCAAAACTCACAATCTTGAAGTTGAAAAGCTTCAATTGCTTGATATATCGTCTGAAGACGATTTTCTCATCGATTTCCCTTTCCGCAATTCTCTTGAAGACCTTCGTCTCTCAGGTACAAATTTCGATTTTATGATTGCTCAAATTGGATGAAAATAATTACAATTGTTGCTTGCAGAACGAGGATTGTGTGTGTGTGTGTGTGTGTGTGTGTGAGTGAGAGAGAGAGAGAGAGAGAGAGAGAGAGAGAGAGAGAGATAGTGAGTGATTCATAGGTATTTTGATGACCCCTTTTGAGCCAAGAAGTCATTTAGATATTTGAAGTTCCCTCACATATTATTTTGATAATTATTTTGTTTTTTTTTTCTTCATAATATATTGTTACTCCATCCGTCCCAAAATGATCTTCCTTAAATTTACTGCTCAAAATACATTCGCTACAACAAAAAAAAAAGTGGGAACATCATCCCGGAGGGAGTATTTCTTGGCGATGATAAATTGATTAATGCATTTACATTTGGAAAGAGCACCGAGTGTTTCTTGATTTCAGTTCTAATTTGTAAGTGTACTTGATTCAGAGATAATGCAGTAATTGCTAGATTGATGATTGAAATTTATTTAAAGAGTTTGAGCAGTTCATTTAAATTATTAGAGCAATTGCTTCAAATGGTGTTACAAAAAGTGCCATGAATCACAAGTTTCTTTGAGAGTGCAAACAATTCATGATCGAATCGTCTTAAGAGTCACAATTTGTTTGAATTACAAAAGTTCAAAGTAAACCTTTTGTATGGGACGGAGGGATTAGTCTCTATTTCTGTAATCATATTTGTCAACTGATAAGCATAGCCAAGAAGGATCCAGTAGTTATCAGAGTGTATCAATATTTTTCCTTACGAGCCCATTAAAAGGCCAAGTTTTTCAGCCAAACGAGAGAAACCCCAATTATGTTTGGACTTTCTCGCATTTTTTGATTGGATTAAGAGATGACCATTTGGATTTAAGATGTTAATATAGGCGGAAACTGCAATATTGATTTTTTTTAATTCCATCAATTTTCCCTTTCTTTTGCTACACTTCATTTATACCCTATTGCTCACTTCACAGTAACATTTGAGAAGACAAATCCACGTATTGGTTTCAAGCAGTTTGGGAATGCAGATAATGAATCTGAAATACATCAGCAAAGAGATTACACAATATCAGAATTTACGGAGCCAAAAAGACCAAGTTTCTTGCGCAGAAGCTTAGCTTGGGATAGTGAATTCTTCACTAGTGAAGGTGCTTGATCAAAAACGAAAAAAAAAAAAACTGTTGTCTCGAAAAGCTTTGACCATTCTGTTCGGTGGCTATGTATAGAAAATGATAATTTTCAACAATATGTTTCTGCATTATCAGGTGTTTTAGATCCCGAAGAACTTTTTGTGATAAATAAAGGCTTCAAGAAGGCTGAAGTGCCTCAGTTACCAAGAATTCAAGAAAATGTGCGTGGATGCAAATCTGCTGACTCAAAGTCAACATTAACCGGTAATTGATTCTAAGAATCTATTATGTCGATTTATCAGTTCTTGAAAGACCTGGGACCAATGAATTGTTTTCTTTTTACAGCTTCCAAGAAAGTGACTTCCAGGTCTCAAAACAAGGTAAGCATTTTTAAGGCTGTCTTTCACCTGTTTAGAACTTGCTTGAAAAATGAAGATTTTCTTTTAATATTTCAGTTGAAATCAGTATCAGCTTCAAAAAGCGAAAGCATCAAACAAGGGGCTGTTATTCGGCCAAACATTTCACAGGTATGATGTAGTGAAGTAATTTTATTTTATTTGGGAAAAATAGATATTCATTTTGGGACGGAGTGAGTATGTAGGTCTATTATAGGCCGGAGATTGAGTTTACAACTCTATAATTTGAAATCAACTGACATTTTTTAATTGTTGCTTTATCTTTTGTTGGTAAAGCACACCGCTAGGAGTAAAGAATCTATTATGTTATCACATAAGCCACCAAATATATTAAGCCCAGCTAACCCGACCTCAGCAAAACAAAGAGAAATGGATCATAAAGCAAGAAAAACTAGATCAGGTATGAATACATACTGAACATGCATTTATTACATCTTCTTCTCCAAATTTTAACATAAGAATGCGATTTTACAGGGCCAGATCTGAAAGAGTCCAAGAAATCTCGATTGGGAGACTTGTCTGTTCCCATTACCAGCTTTACCCCGCCTCGGAAATCAGATTCTTCAGTATCTTTCATGAAGGATTCAACAGCTTGTTGTCATTCATATGATGCCGGTTCTGGTGGTTCATCTTCCAAATATTCATCAAAGTCTACTAGAACGGGAATAAGTTCCAGAAATGCTACTACAACGGGGTCCTATTTAGTTTATAATGTTATCAGGTCAACGGATTTGCAAAGTCGAGCGATTGAGGAAGGGAAATTTACCAGTCATTCCAGCACAAGAGCCTCGATAGGAACTGGAGGTGTTTCTGCAGAATCAAAAAGAACTGGCAAATCTTCTGGTCTTCGAAAGCCATCACCAAAGATCGGGTTTTTTGATGAGGTTTGCTCATGCCATTCTAATTTATTTCAATAACTTCCTACAAGTTAGTGGCGGACCAAAGCACAGATATATGGGTGCAAGTGCACCCATATAGTCAAAATATTTGTCTAGTTCATTGAGTAAAGTGCTAGTTTTTTAAGCTTGTGGATGTGGGTCCCACAACGAGCATTTTTTTTCAAAATCCACATTTTGAACCATTTATAGTGTAATTTGTGCACCCATATACAAAAGGTTTTGGGGCCGCTACTACCTACAACACTATAATCTTATCAGTTTTATAGCTTTCAACGTTTTATTGGGTATCATTCTTATCTGCGTGTTTTTGTTCAGAATCAATCCATGCAACCAGTGGTGAGGGAAAGGGTAGGTTTCAACTTTGGAGGACAAAGTCCTATCCCTAACATTTCTGGGCCCACTAGTGAGAAAAGAACGAGTAGATTCCAACCTGCCAAAACATTACCAGACTGTCAGGAGCCTGATGTCTCTCCTGCAATGGAGATAGAAAGTTCCTCAAAGGCTACGAAAACAGGCTTGGATTCTGGTGTGATGAAAGAAAGGCTACGAATGAAAGTGTTCTCGAGAAACAAAATGTGTTCCGACAAAAAAAGAGAAAATGATAATTCTTTTTTGAAAAAGAATAAAGAGAGGGAAAAGGAAAATATATGTAACTATGAAGTTGAAGTAAGTGGACTAAGCAGATACTTTGAGGGAGTTGATCTGAACAGAGATGTCGTAATCGAGCAAAACACCCAGTTCAAGAACTCCATTGGCAGACAAAACTTGCTTGAGCAATAGAGGCGGCCGGGGATTATTTGGGTTGTCAATGGAATCAACAAATGATATGTTGTTTGAGAAATCAGTTCTTCACCTTCAAGAAGGCCTGCGGAAGGAGAATATCTAAGCTTTTGGAACTTTCAAGCGTTTCTTCAAGCATTAGTAGGCACATTTGATGTATCCTCATACACTGTTTTGCTTCAACGCAGGTCTGATATTACCCATGACCATGATTCGTGGAGGCAAAGGTGGTATTTTTTTTCTTTTTTTTTTTTTTCGAAAATTGGAGGATTTATAGCAAGATTTGGACTTTGCTGGTTCAGGATTTGCTTAATCAAAATTCTACCCAGAATTCGGGTGCGAATGCGCCATTATATACTCTCTATCTCGGAAAGTTTATTCTAATTTGATTTTTATATTCAACTCAATTTAAATTTGACCATAATTTATGAAAATCTAGAAAATCTAGATACCTCTCTGCAATTTTAAAAATTGTTATTGATATTATTTATGTAATTGCTTCTCTCAAAAATCAAAAGTACCTTAAGAGGCAGAGAAACTAACTCATTTTAAATGCTAACAAAATAAAATCCCGTTTTCATTAACGTAAAAAATAAACAACTCAATTTAACTTTTACCATAATTTTAATGAAAATCTAGATATTTCTATACAATTCTGAAATCTAGAAAAATTCGATTTGTTTATGACTATTCTAATTTGAGTAGGTTGATCAATTTCCTCTCCCACACAGTTTTTTATCCTATTGATTTGTTCTTCATCTATAAACAACTAATTTTCTCATCTACAGATTGGAGTAATTTTCTCATCTACGGATTGGAGGTAACTTGTATCAAACCAATGACAATTAGTTATTAATTCTTTCTGATTAATATATTGTCGAGTTTATCAAATGTGTTATTATTCTTCCTTATTCTTTTATTTTTAATAGCTTTTAATACTATGCATAATTGATATTTATGGGTGAGGTTGATTGCATGACCATTAGTTAATAACATATTAAACCATCATTTGATAATTGAATGTTATGTGTTTGACCATGAATACTTAATATTCAAGTTCATTATATTCCTAAGTTTTATTGAGTCCTGAGTTCATTTGTGGAGTGTGATCACGCACATAATAGGCTTAGAACACTAAGTTCTTAGCCCGCGACCGAATCGGTATAGACTTTTTACATTAGTAATGAAGAACACCCACAATTAATTTACATAATAGAAAAGTTGATCACAGGGGAGATACTTGTGAATCTAATTTGTAGATCTTTACCCATACCTGAATTTGTATTTCATTGCCCTGTTTACTTTGTACAACTTTTTAGTTAATAATCACAATTCCAAAATCCCCTCTTTATTTAATTGGATTGGATGAGATGTACTTATTGGTCTATGTTATGTTTGATGTTTGGCTTACGTATTTGATCGCAGAAGTAAGCGATAAATGTAATATGAATTATCGCCCCGTCTCAATAATTTATGATGTCGCGCGCAGAATGAGGCTATTACTTATTGCGCCTTAATAAGGTTGAAAAATGAAATGAAGAGGAGGGAAGTCAAAATAAACAAACATTTTGATACAAATGATCAAATCCAGGCTTCCCAACACCTTTTACACGCCACTTAATCACTGAAACACTTTTCAACTTGATTCATAGTTATATATATATATATATATATATATATATATATATATATATATATATATATATATATATATATATATATATATATATATATTAAAATAATTTGGGGCCCTATATAGTTTTTGGGGCACGCTCCTCGTCGCGCATCCTCGAAAACGGGCCCGTGAATTACTTATATACAGATGAAGTGTGATTAATAAGGTTTATATATTGTTTTTAGAAAGTAGCAACTAAAAAATAAAATAATTTGTAGGTCTTTCAGAATGCCTAACATCATCTCGTTCCAAGCTTGATATTTGATCACTGCATCACCAATACCGAAGAAGAAGTAGCCGAAGAACAAGTGATGGCACCACACAAGAAACAACTCTTATTTTACATACGGTGCTTATTTTTCTTGGATAATTTTACGCATATAAAATACCTAGTCAAATGGTAATTCCACTCGACCACGATCACATGAAGACTCAGTCCAAATCATTAAACGCTATAACGACCATGATCCTCAACCAAATTATGAGATTCAAGGCTAGGCTAGATAATATATAAAGTTAAATACACCATTGTAATACACACGCAGTCTTAGTTACTATTTTTTTCATACACCTTTGCCTCTGTACACAAAAACTCAAGATCAATAAATTCATTCTTTGGTTGAGGTAGGTTTTTCCTAAAATCTCTCGAGGTTTTGTGCCGGAGAACGATTCTTCAAGAACTTTCCTCGTTACATAAACGTGTTCATCTTGATAGAGAGATCATATTCCATTTGTGCCCAAAGTTCATTAGTACAAATATAAATTGTTAGAAATTGTCCAAAACAATTTGGCGCCGTCCGTGAAAACTTTGGTTTTTTAGGTTTCGATCAAGATGAGCAATCCAACCTCTGCAATTTCTACATCCATTGTTATAACTAAGGAAAGGACCAACACATCAAACTATCCCATGAGGTCTGGTACACATTCAACTGTTAGGTTCAGTGATGTGACATGATGGATGTGTTATTACACATCTAAACTAGACACTCTTACACTTATTTATTGCGAAATTCTGAAGTAAAATGTTATTTTAATGTATTTTCTAGTGTCTTTATGAGTACAAAAGGTTAATTAGGTAGAAAAATGGTGGATTAAAGTGAAGAGAGGAAGCAAAAGAGGAACGAAATGGAACGGAAACCTTTTGAGAGTAAAAAGGACTTGCGCGGTATTTTAAGAAATCAAAGGTTCAATTTGATGGAGGACCTAAAGGAAATTATGGAAGAAAAATGGATCAATGCCGAAAATCGAGCGGGCGCGCACCCGGTTGTTGTGAATTTGGTGGTACCCCGTTGCAATTAAGACAAGAAATCAACACACCCACAAGCACAATAATGGAAGAAACACACACACAAGAACACAAGAAATAGCTTTTACCCGGCTCATTCAACACATGAATTACGTCCGGGGGCAATTGCCAAGCCAATATGTTATTAGACACCTTCTAATATGTTGCTACACAACTACTAATCTGTTCTAGGTCGTATCTATGTTTATATAGTTGATACAAGGAAGCCCTAACTCAGTTTAAGAAGAGATCCTATAAAACTAAGAAACAAAAATCATCCCAGGATTTCTCCTCCTCGACGCCCAGCCGCGGTCCGCGCACCCTAGCACGCGACCGCCCTCATTGGCCGAAGATCCAACCCCCAATTTCGCTCACCGCGCGGTCAGCTTCCACCACATGCGCCGCTCTCCTTGACAGAAGCTCCTCCGACGTTTTCTTCCTTGCAGTTTAGGATCCAAACCCAACAATCTCCCACCGGAGACTAAACTAACAAACATAGAAACACCCATCAACTCCCACCACGGAGTAATGACCTTCGAACACATTTTCCTCATCCATATTGGCTTGACACTACCGCACCTCTCCTCAAGTACTAAGGCGAGTTGAAACCAAGCGACGTTTCAACCTCTCCGTGTTAGATGATTCTTGCCTCCCCAAATCGCCCTTCTACCTTGATTTCTCCCCGCAAGCTCTAACTTCGCATTCTCCCTCCGCACCCACCTTCTTCGCAATGCTTCCCTTGAAACTTGGACACACCTTGTTTCTTGCATCGTCTCGTTTTGGCTCGAAACCGCCTCTCGTTAGTGGCACCGGACTTCCACACCACGTCGATCAACTTTGTGTCCTTCTCCCTAACATACCGTTTCTTGATGTCTCTCCTTTCTACACCAATAGGCCGGTTTTTTAGCCTCTTGCTCCCACCGAACGAACATCGACATTGTAGGTAGAGTACAACATCTTCCTTAACCCCACTAGCCTAACACCTTAGCCCCTTTTGTGACTTCCCAAGACCCACCAATGAAAGAAACACCATACCCTTCACCGTCAAGTTGTCCCATTTCGTAAATCACCCTTCTCCTCAAATCCGAATACGCATCACGTTGTGTAGTTGTAAATGTTTCGTTAGGTGTCTTCATCATCACATCTCCCTTACCTTTGACCTTCAATGGCCGACCGTCACCAAGATAGACAACCCCAAAGTCTCCAGCTTTTGGTTACCGCTTCATTGATTCTGCATCCCCACTAGCATGACAAGAAGCTCCGAATCCAACACCCAATCTTCACCCGATCGCTCCTCTCCTAGGATTAATACATCTCCACCATCATCCACCACGTGTGCACCACCATCTTTTTCCTGGACAAATATAATCGATATGACCTAATTTGCCACAATTGTAGCACTTGACCTTTTCCCTTTTTTTTTCGGTCCTCCCCTTTTTCTCTCCACCCTAAGTGCAGCCCCATCTACTAAGATTCTCCCCTTTTCTTTCCTTCGCAACTCCTCTTGAAGGATGAGATCTCTAACCTCCGTATACACCAATGCCAAGCTGACGTACTAATCGTCAAAGTTGTGACAAGAACCTCCCAACTATCGTGCAATGATTTTAGTAGAAAACAAGCTAGCACTTCATCGGAGAAAGTAATATCAACACTTTTTAATTGGGTCCACCATACCTTTGAAATTGCCGATATGACTTGCCGCCGTTTGCCCTCTCGACATCTTCGCATTCGCAAACCTCTTTATCAAATGCACCTTATTGATATTCGACGACTTCTCATACATGCCCGATAGCGTTTTGTAGCAACTCCACCGTTGTCTTGGCCTCCATAGCGTTCCGTGCAACGCCGCTTCTGCTAGGGCACTCCTTACCGCTTCCTAACGCCTTCCGATCCAACGTCTCCCAATCCCTTGTGACATGCTCTTCGGGCTTCTCCTTCAAGGGTCCATGAAGATCCTTACAATAAAGGTAGTCTTCAATCCTTGTCCTCCAAAACGTGAAATTCACACCGTTGAATTTCTCGCTTGAGTTCTTCATCTCGACCGCTTCACCAAAATCCCCAAGAACGCGATTCAAAATTAATCAACTAATGAAAAACTTCTCAATCCTCCGAACCAATGCTCGATACCGCTTGTTGTGAATTTGGTGGTACTGTAAGTACCCCAACTGGATCACCCTTTCAAACACACGGGAAACACCGCGCAGACTCATCCACGCTAGCCTCGTAGACCTCTCTCACTCAAAACCCTCTCAAAACCCTCTCAAACCCCCAACCAAACCAAGTGGAGGAGCCTTTCTGGGATAAAAAGGGACAAAAGGACCTTTTGGGAATTTTCGTGAAATCGTAAAGCAATTAAGGTCCGTACGGACCTCTTTGTTTCAATGATTACTAAATCCCCTTAAAGTCCACAATATTCCTCAAATCCTGAAAATGATTACTTCCTCGCAGAGTTGGTCCGTACGGACCTCTTGATGCAAGATGGTCCGTACGGACCTTATCAAGCTCAGGAACACCATCATTCCGTAATATTCTCCATCATTGCGCATTCCCTCAAATCGAGGAAATCCAAAATTCGGGATAACCAAGAAGGTCCGTACCTGACCTCTTTGCTCCGAAATTTTTACTATAAATGTAGGGCTCCCCCTCCCTCATTTTCACACACCTCCCTCTTCTCTCTTCCTCCCTTAGCCTTCGGCTCCCCTCTAAGTCCTCTCGAGGCACTCCCGCCCCTTTCGGATCCTTCCGAGGCCTTCCGAGCTCCCTCGTGGTGCTCCGAAGCCTCCCCGAGCGCTCCCGAGACGCTCCCGCTGCCCCGAGGCACTCTCGAGGTACTCGAGGCCCCTCGTGGTACTCCGAGGCCTCGCTCGGTCTTTCCACGGTGTCCCGGCTCTTTCCGAGTCAAACCGACGATCCCAAACCACGCCGAAACTCCGCCCGAGTGACTCTCGCCACCACAACGCACGCCGAACCTCTCGCCCGAGTGATCCCGACGATCCCCACGCACGCCGAACCTCTCGCCCGAACGCAGCCTCGCAACCTCAACTCACGCCGAAACTCGTCCTCGTACAACCGGCATCTCCCGAAGCAATCCCGATCCGCACCTAACGCTTACTCCGACTCTCAAACACTATTCCCACGGAAGACGTACACGAACCAACATTGGTAAGGCTTCCTTCCTATACTATTTCAATACATTTCCATACATAGCATACAATGTAGACATCCGATACAAAGATGCATTTTTAAAAGCACACACACACACACACAACATTTAAAGGATATTAGGGTATCCGAAAGACTCGTTTTACGAGGCTACTTCTGGTGAGCTCTAATATTCTAATATTCTCTTCCCGGGAGTCATCTCGACCTCCGAACTCAAAATCTCATCACACAAAAACAGCTTTAAAATTATCTTTAAACCGATGCCCTTTTTCAATGTTTTGGGCTTAATAAAAACGGCGTGGCGACTCTACAAATGCGAAAAACAAACGGCGAGACACCTCCAACGCGAAAGATGCCGTATGCCGGCCGCGAGGCCTTTCTGATCCGGGCTATTTCGCTTGGCGACTCATTGGGAAATTTTGTTTTAAAAACTTTTAAACAAAACAAAAGATTTTTAAAACGATGATGAGGGTCAAACTTTCATTTTACCCCTTCCTTTAACCTGTTGTGTGTGTGCACGTGCTTCGTTTTTATTTTACAAAAAAAAAAAAAATAAAAATACAAAAAAAAATGCATCAATATACATCTCGTGCATACATTTAAAATTCTTCAAAACTTCGTTTTACTCAAAAAGAATTTTAGAGACCGCACACTACGCGCACCGCCGCCTCGGTTACACCGCACTCTACTCACACCGCCGCCTCGGTTACACCGCACACTACGCGCACCGCCGCCGGATACACCGCACACTACAACCCTTAACCCGGAGTGGTCTCGCTTGCAGTACCGTTTGTCTTCCTAGGCCTTGGGCGCGCACGGGATCATTCCAAACATCCCATCCTAGCCAAGCGTCAATCCCCGCACGTTTGAGTCTTGAGTCACACTCGCCCGCACTCTAAGCTGGTTTTTACCTAGCTCGTGTCATACGCTCGGATACATATACTATGCCGGCCATTTTTCGAGTCAAGGCTCGGAACTCAAGATCCCTTGCGCAGCAAAGCGATGAAAGGTCATGCTAAAATCTTGACTCGATCTTGATTTCCGGCTACACCTGCACGATGTTCCGTCCCTGATATACATCCATGCTCGCATGACACCATGTCATCACGCTTGATACGTCGCCCATGACGATATGACCCAGCCTAACGCCTAACGTCACAGATCCCTTGCGCAAGCAAGGTAAAGAGAGGTCATGCCGAACTTCGACCCGATCTTGACTCGCGGGCCGGCTCGGTTCACTATTCACATGGCTAACGCATCAAAACGAACATGACAAAGCTCGGTCCTTAGGTTCGATTTTTCTTTAGGCCGGTGGAAACCGCTTGCACTATAGGACCTCGCCCGGGGCCGCCCACCCCGGGATGTCGAAATATGTGTGCAAAACGAGGGCTTATAGCCGCACGTATGGTCTCCATCGACCCAGATCTAGCATAGTTGCGAAAAGAAGAGCAATCTTTTCCAACCTACCTAGGACTCGAGAAAACATGTTTTAAGTAAATTAAAACAACAAAAAAAAAAATCAAAAATAAAAGAAACGGAAACCGCATGCCACGTGAGCTTTCCCCTTCTATCCCGTTAGGCCATTCCCGTGTCTAAACCTTGCCCGTCACCCTCCAAATAACCGAGAGTGGCCGAGAATACCGGAAGCCGCCTTTTCGCATCGAGGTCACAGTGGTCCGATAGCTCCTTCCAGCTCAACGGTCCGCACCGTCCGATACTCCCCATGACGGGATCAACGTATAACAAAGCTGAGGGAAACGGAACCCCGCCACTAAGGAACCTCCGTGACAATGGAGGAGGTGCCGCGAGCCTTCGAAACCATCAAGAAGCGCCAAGAGGAACAAAGCAAGCTCGGGATCGTCGACACTCCCGCGTCTTCGAGGAACAGCTGCAGCTTCCCAACCCGATGGAACCTTTGTTCTCATAGAGGACGAAGATATACCGGCTCCCCCGGCTTCTCAAAGCTATCACAGTCCCGCTCCGCCAAGCTACGAGATCCCAAAGAACGCAGCGCCTCTCGCTCAAAGCTCCTCCCAGGCCGGGCCATGGCAGCTCCGATGACGCCCGCCTCAAGACGCCGCTTTCCCGGCCGCACATCAAGCTCATTACTAACAAAGACACATACGTGCTCGCTTCCGCTGTATCCCAATGCATCTCGGTATCCCCAGATTCAATCCTTTGCCTCTATACGAGCCTCGCAACCACAATCAAAAGTCCCCATTCTTACTGTGGACAGCATCCCGAGCGGATATCCCGACATCTCAAGTTTGCCACCTCCGCAAGTCGTCCGCCAATTGGGGCTAACGAATCAAGTTTCCCCCAGCTTCCCAAACACAACCCTTAGCGGACTGTGCAATCACGCCCTCAACTTCAACACCCTGTGGTATGGGTTGGTATACACTCAACTACCTCCCCAAGACTCCCGAATGGCGATCCCATCGCCCAATCCACCTCCATCTTCGGTGTCCGTCCCCGAAAATGGTAACCCACCTCGCACAACCGATCCCCACATGGCCCGGCTGATTGAACAAATGAAAGACATGCAAGGCAAGCTAGCTAGTTCTCGGAAGGACTCCCTCCCGCCTACCGATCCGAACAAAGTGGTCCCTCTCCCTCCAAAGTTCAGGATGCCGGAAATGGAAAAGTTTGACGGAACGTAATGCCCAAAACCCACATCGACACCTACGTCCCGGGTATGAGAGCCAAAGGGGCAACCCTCAACAGATGGCGTATCATTTTCGCATTCCTCAAATCCACAAAGACTAAGGTGGTTCCTCAATGTGAAGGCGTAAAACCGCTCCACATGGGATCGATCATGAAATCTTCCTCGGAGAAGTACCGCGCCAATCTTGAATGGGAAACAAACCGCCATGACTCTGCAAGCCACCGAACAAAAGGATGACGAACCGGCGAGTTCTACAAAAGATGGAACCGGAAGCTAAGCGAGATAATGGATCCACTTTCCAAAGAAGAGCAACATGGACATCTTCCATTCCCGCCTCAAACCATCTTTGAGGACCTTGATCGCCCACCATTTCTATCCGTATCTCCGTGCCATGGTCAACGCCGGACAAAGTTTGAAAAGACTCGAGTCTTCAAAAGGCAACAAAGAACCCCGCCTCATCCTACCGCTATCGAACAAACTCCGGCAACTTCAACTCCCGCCCCAACCAAAGGAAAGGAAGCAAATGAACAAAGGCACTACATTCGTAACGGAGCTCAAGTAAACCGCGATCAGCACCCCCAAAGAATAGCAACCCCTCGCTTCCCACGCCCAAAGATTTTGATAACCTCGGAAATGCCTCGGGTCAAGTATTTGAAGCTGTGAAGCGAAATCTTCTCAAACCACTCGAGAATTTCCAACCGAAGACCCTCAAACCCAACATGGATATGAGCAAGCACCGCGCCTTCCATAACTACCCCGGCCACACCACCGACAATTGCTTCGTACTCAAGGTGTGATTCAGTGGGCTCATTGAGGAGGGAAAATTGGAACGCCCTCGTGGTCCCAATACCATTGGAAATCCATTCCCGTAACGACAGTGGTAAACTCAATAGCCGCTGACGAAACTCCAAGCGAGAGCGCACTCCCCGCACTTTCCGAAACCGCGCATGCCGTCCCGCTATGACCGGGAGCGTGAAACAAGAGTCAAAAGGTCTCGTGACCGGGAATTCGACAAGAACGCCCAAGGGCCACCGTCTCCCTACGATCTTTGCCTCACCAAGGCATACAAATGGATGGATCGAACGTTCCTGCATTTCCAGACCGAGTCCAACGGTAGCACGGGAAGCGGTTTAGCCTTCATGCAGACGATGACTTGCCAATATGTGAGACCGGCACAACGAAGCCCTCCTCATCCTCATAAAGATAGAGATGTTCTTCCTCCCGAACGTCTTGATTGATAACGGCTCCGCAGCCAACATCATCGCTTAAGCACATTGAAACGACTCCGCATCGACCGCTTCTCTCGATAAGGCCTTCACCTCGGGTAATCCGAGCCTACGACTCCACCGCACGACCAATCGTAGGAGTCATCAATTTGAGGATCCAATTCGACGTACAACCGGAGCTCCAGAGTTCCAAGTCGTGGAAATCAAACCCACCTTCTCTCGCTTTGTTGGGACGGCTCGATACATCGATGAAAGCGATCATCTACTCTTCACCAATGCGTGAAATTCATCAATGCCAATGGAGCGATCGAAGTGATCCGCGGAAGCAAGGCAGTAATGGCAAGTGTTGGCCGCCAAGCTACGACCTGTAAGAAGGTCCCGACATGACCGAATACTCTTCCCCGCATGATTCTCCTACCCCCGTCCCGCTACGAAGGGATCCTTACATCCACGCTCTAAGCCGCGACGAGCCGGGAAATCGAAGAACTCATGGGACAGATGACAACTCGATATATGCGATCGTGAAGAATGCTGAGAGAGGATCAAGAGATGGATGCCCTAATGGAGATTGATCGAGGAGTAGACCCTTACGCCGAAAACCCTCTTGCAAACCGGCTCATCACCGATCCCCTACAAGACAACCCTCTAGCCGACACTCGGATCTTACTGGGACAGCCTATCACGCCTTAGTTCAATTCAACATTCTGTCCGACTTGGACGAACAATGGCGCAACCTCCTCCAAGGCTTAATCGTGGAAGGAGATATAGCATGTCCGCCGAATCGACATTGTAAACGCCGTCCAAGCAAAGATCCTGCATAAAGAAGCGCATTCTATGAAAGTGATCAACATCGCAAGAATCCACTCCGACCGCCGAATGCTTCGCCTCCTAGAAGTAGCTCTCGCCGACTTCTATCATCAAAAACCCCCAAGGACTCGGTGGCAACACTAATGGAGGGACATCATCGTGGGAGCACCAAAAACCTCCGCGATCCGGGTTTGAAATCGAACCGCATGCAAGCTACTTTCCGGACTCATGCCAAGGGAAGATTGGCCACCCTGAACCAAAGACCACTCCTCTAGAGCTACAGCCATCCAAGAGTAATGAAGCTCGGTCCAATCCCTCGTCGCCTATAGTCTAGCTTCGAGTCTTGTTGTCTGCCTATTCACATCTTTCAGTCTTTGACGGCTTTACGCCCGACGATTGTGAATCTTGGTCAACAATGTACAGCCTTCACGCTTTTCAATAAAAGGTCCGACCTTTCCTAAAAATCATTTCATCATCTTTTAACAAATGATGACATTAACTAATCAAAACAAGTTAAATTCATCTATACAAAAGGCAAACACATTAATTAAATAAATGCATCAAGCAAACATTTAAGCATGTTGTCAAACGAGAGAAAACCGGGCCCAAGCCGCCGAGAAGGTTTTAATCACAACGATTTGCAAGATTGTCAAGAGCCAAAGAGACGCAAGTTCGACGCCATTTCCAAAGCATAAACCCGCATTTTCCAAGAGCGGGAAACCACCTTCATGAACAAGGAAGACCCACACACGTAAGGGGTCAAAACCAAGAGCATCATGGCCCTAAAACGCCGCCTCTCACTTCGTCATCCTCGGGGACATGCTATACAAGAAACGCTACCACGGGCCACTCCTACGCCGCATCGCCAAGAAGAAGCAAGCAAGTTCATGAACGAAGTCCACAATGGGGCTTGCGGTCCCCACATGAATGCCGTGAGCCCCGATGCAAATCATTCTCGTGATGGGCTACTACCGGATCTCCATGGAGTGCGTATTGCATCCACTTTGTCCGAAGCCGCGACAAGTGCCAACGGTTCTCCAACCTCAATCATCTACCACCCCACGATCTCTACCGCATGACTACACCTCGCCCTTTGCCACTTGGGGAATTGACGTCATCGGGAAAATCGCTCCGCTGTGCAAAGAACGGTCACGAGTTCATCTTAGTAGCCATCGACTACTTCACCAAATGGGTCGAAGCCAAGTCCTACAAGGTACTCACTTCCAAGAAGGTCGCGCATTTCCTCAAGTGAAAACATCATATGCCGATACGCATCCCAAATGAGGTCATATCGCACAACGGCTCACACTTCGAAGGGGAATTCGGCTGCATCGCCGGCCGAATTCAAGATCACACGCCACAAATCTTCTCCCTACCGGCCACAAACAAACGGCGCCGTGGAAGCAAGAAACAAAACCCTCGAACGGGATCATCCGAAAATGACCACCCGAGGACGAGATTGGCCCGAGAAGCCGCACCTTGCACTTTGGGGCTACCGCACATCGCCGAATGCCCACGGGAGAAACCCCATTTGCCCCGACGTACGGATGGAAGCAGCCCTTCCCATCGAGCTAGAAATTCCTCACTCCGAGTACCGCTGGAAAATGACATCAACGAAGCCGAATGGCCCGAAGCCGACATGACGAATTGGCTCGCTAGACGAGCGACGACTAAAGGCCATGGAACACGCCCGAGCCTATCAAAGCAGATGGCTAGAGCTTTCGACAAGAAAGTCAAATCCCGAGACATCGTGGAAGGTGACCTTGTACTCAAAGAAAAGCCTCCCACTCGAACCAACCCACTCGGGAAAATGGGAACCCACATGGATCGGCCCTTTCGTGGTTCAAAAGATCTTCTCCGTGAGGCGCCATGAAGCTACCGTACCTAGACGGCAATCCCTTCATGAATCCGGGCCAATCTGAAGCAAACTTCGCAGATACTTCGCCCGAAGAAGAACAAATGTGCATCTCTTGGCACTCCATGTAGTGTCGAACTACGTTGCACTCCGAGCCCTCTAGTCCTGGGGAACGTAGGCAACCTTAATTGGTCCGGCCTAAAAATACACAAAAAGTCAAAAGTTTGAATGTCAATCAAGACCTCCATCAAGCTCCGCACTTTTCAAGAACACGCCCTGCCAGCCACCTTGACCAAGTCAAACGACGGCGGCAACATCAAAGGACATCCGAGGGTCACTCAAAGATCAAACGACCGACTTCATGTCTCGCTTCCAAGCCAGGGCTTGTCTTCGCCCTCACGCGCTTCGAAAAAAAAAAAAGAGCTCGAGCAAGGGCTCACAAAAAAAAGAGAGCTCGAGCAAGGGCTCACAAAAAAAAAAAAAGAGCTCGAGCAAGGGCTCACAAAAAAAAGAAGCTCAAGCAGAAGCTGCAAAAAAGAGGTCAAGATGCCCGACGCCAACAAGAGGCAAGGAAGCTACGGAAAAGACCGTCAAAACGACTTGTCAAGGGAGCATTCAACCTCTCGCCTAAGCACAAAGCCTCAAAGAAAGGGGATTGCCGTCAGGCCTGCATCGCTTCCGGCCCGCGGATGCAAATGTAAAGTCCAAAGATGGACGCCGACAAAGCGCACAAATGTAAGCAAAGGCAAACAAGAGATTCTTGCCTCGACAAAGCTTTAAAAGTAAATCACAAATCACTAACGGTTACAACATTTCTTGATGAGTTCAAGCACGGTCTACTCTCAAGTTCACAACATGCTAAAAGACAAACTTTAATACATTTAACTAATAATGTGTTTGCAATGCAATGAATGGATACCTAGGAGGTCATTCCGCGCCATCTCGCGCTTGTCCCTCGCCATTCTTTCCTTTCTTCCTCGCCCCCGGCGAAGTCTTCTTTCGCTCCACGTGAACCAACTCGCGTCTCTCGGCCCGAGATCCGGGTCCTCCCGTAGAGTCAAATAATCCAAGAGCTTCTCGTGGCTTCATTCGCCCGTGCTTCGGCTCGGATCTCCTCCCCGCGAGTCCGTAAAAGCAGGACCTCTCCCCGTCGGCCGGTCAACTCTAGTCTCGTAGTCAAACAAAGTGTCTCCCCGTCACATCCAAAGGGTCGACCAAAGCCGAACTCCTAAGGCAATAGCTACTACGGCAACCGGGTCCTGCAATCGCGTACACGCCCGCTTTCCAAGACCACTTGGGACTGCCCTAACACGCCGCTCATACCAAAGCCGTATACCGAGCCGCCAATACAACGCTCCCCGACGCCTAAGGAGTACCACAGAGGGAAAGCGGAATACTTCCATACTCCTCGTAAAATACAAGAAGGCACCCGGAGCCGCCATACAAAGAGGAACTACCTCCGCAGTAGCAAGGTCATCCTGCCTCAACAAAGGCTCCCGCTTCATCCCAAACCGCCGGAAACAAGCGACGGAATATAGAAGGAGGACCAAGACAAACCCGGGAACTCTCGACAACGTAGGGACCCTTCCCGCAAGATCCTCCTTCCGGGTCTCAATCCTCCAAAGGCGGAACCCACCAGGATTCGATGCGTACCAAGCCGCGCCATCCATCTCTCCCAAAGTGATCGATCCATATCCAACACAAGAGGTCGCCGAGCAAATGACCACGGGCTAAACGACGTCTGGAGCCTCTGGCATGGCCTCGAAGTCTCTCTCGCAGCCACAAGGTGAGCAAAGCGGGGCTTCCCCTCTCATAAAACGATCCCTGGGCCGCGACGGCCGATACCACAGAAGAGTCTCCCCAAAGACCAACGGGACAATATCCTCTCCAGCTTCGCAAAGGCCCTACCACATCTAGCAAAGCGCCATCACAAATGCCAAGGGAACCGACCAGAAAAGCTGCCGCCATCACGCACAAGGCAAATACATCCCAAGAGACGTCACTCATCATCAACCATGAACCGCTCCGCAGCTCGAAATGTCGATATGACCCGAATCAAGTGATCATGCCCCGCACTTCTTCCAACGAAGTACGAAGAAAGCCCGCAAGCTTCACGCTCACAAAGCAACACCACCAATCAAAGGAAGCGAGATGGCCTCCACTCTCCGGTCCTCCAATCAAAGCCCGAAAATCCTCAAAAGTGGGCACCATTTCATTGTAGGAGAAACAAGACACGTGCCTCCTAACATCCTGTAACTTCGCGGCAGCCCGCAACAAATCCCAATCGTGAACCAACTCCTTAAAAGACCAAACCGAGCAAAGACGAAACCTTACCTCGAAAGCCCGTCTCGATGCCTCATACGGCGCCGCATCCACGTTTTCAACCGCTCAAGGAAGTGTGCTTGCCTCTCGCGAAAGCCTCGGCAAAATTCTAGGGACGCACGAAGAATCCATGGCAAAAATGGAGGTTCCTAGAGAAAATGGGGAAGAAAGCTCGAAAATGGCCGCAAATGGGGAAATGAGGGAAGAACCAGGCACCGGAAAGCATTTATGTCCTTCCTCTCTAAAGCAAGGTTGGTCCGTACGGACCTCTTGCATGCTAAGTATGTCCGTCGTACGGACCTCCTTGCAAACAGGAAAGCTCCATTTCGTAAAGCCACAAGCATACAAACCTACCGTCCTCAAGCCAAACCTTGCTCCAAATCGCCTCAAACACCGGCCAAAGCCATTCCCTGCAAACAAACACTACCCACAAACACACTTCTCAGCTCACGTGGGCATGTACAAAAATAAAAATAATAATAGCAACAATTTCTAGGACAATTCCCTAGAATCACAAAAATGACATTACATCTTTAAAATAAAATGCCAAAGTCTATTGCCATGCAAATACATGTGTTTTTATTACTGTGTACCCAAAAATGTATAAGTCAAGCTAAACAAAAAAAAAGGGAGGGATATGAAAAAGAGGGAAAGCAAATGAATACTAATCAGAATCTCAAAGCATCATCATCCTCGCCGGTGTCCTCCAAAGAAAAGTCGGGCATCCTAAAATAACCTGCCCGTCACATCCTCGCCGTTCTAATACCGAGCACCTCGCCCGAGGCTCCCACGAAAAGTACTGGAAGGATCAAATCCGGCGAAAGGATCGAAGAAAGAAGGCTCTCGAGGAACCCCTCACCCTCGTGCGCACATGCGGAGGCATGAATCGATAAAAGGGCCGCTTCCCCGAAGGCCCTCAGCCTCGGGAAGACGCCCCGCATTCACGCTATGCCGCCCTCAAAGGTGCCCTCCCGCCGCGGCTCTTCCTGATCGCTCTAGGCGGAGGAACGTCCACGTAATGCCTCGAAGGCATAGGCTCGCACGCCGGGCACACCTTACGCGAAGACCGGCAGACATCCTTCGACGCCATCTTCTTAGCGAAAGGAGCGTATCGCCACGTAATCTGCCGAAGTCACATATCGCAGTTTCTCCCCCGATTCTCCCCACCATCAAGCAGTTTCAAGGAAACGCTCATCAAATGCGCTTATACTCAACAACAAAAAGAGAAAACGCGTAAAAGATGCCAAGATGGTGAGCCGCGCACACTCACCGATCCGTCTGGTCCACTTCAGATGCAGCTTAGAGCTCGTTCTCCGAACG
The DNA here is from genome assembly GCA_022495995.1 of Adenophora triphylla var. japonica. Lineage (NCBI taxonomy): Eukaryota > Viridiplantae > Streptophyta > Magnoliopsida > Asterales > Campanulaceae > Adenophora > Adenophora triphylla. The sequence goes on along the minus strand of JAFEMH010006686.1, from coordinate 7,705 downwards.
GCATGCACACTCTCCTCCTCGATCTCGGCCTCCCGGAAGACGCAGCTACAAATTCGGTCTCCTAAGATCGAAATCCCCGGGAGCCCCGCGGGCCAGCTTCCTCTCAAGCGCCAAGCACTGCGCGCGCTCCCCGCCTTCCTCCTCACTCTAAGGCCCCGTACTCCTCTCCATACAAAATGAACTCCTCGGCACCGACACCGCTGGTGTACTCTCTCAAGTCAAGCACATCCATATCCCTGAGCCGTTATCCCAAAGGGAGGTCCCTCGGAGCCACGGGAAGCACACCGGGCCATGTCAGCGTAAGACCTCGCTCTCCCAGGTACATGACGCTCACAAGTCAAGCTCCCGCAAAGATCTTCCTCCGCGTCGCATCACCTCCTGGGAGCTCCCCTCGAACTCATCCCCTCATACCGAGTCCACGGGAACAAGACAAACCCTCACGCTGCTATCTTCTCTCCCGTACGCTCTCGCACATCCCCGTAGGCGATGGTGAGCTTCCCCCGGCTGGTCCTCCTCTTCCTCGCCGTGACGAGCCCATCCCAAAGCATAGCAGGTACGCAGCCATCACCCCCAGATCCCTATCCTGTGGAAGACTGAAAACCTCATAAGACCACACTCCTGTGATAAAACAGAGAAAGCTTTCCAAGCAAAGACACCCGGAGAAAAGACAAGTTTTCCGTTAAATCAAAAAAAAAAAAAAACAAAGAATAAACTCATACCTCCCGTGAGCAAAAAGTCAAACGGGAAGCCAACGAATCAAGGCCTCCTCTGCTAAACTGTCCTGGGGTGACAGTGAGAGCTCGGCCAAGCCCTCGGCTCGCCTCTGCAATGTCGCGTACTTTAATCCAGGTCAATCGTTTCCAACAAAGGCAGCGTGGAGCCGCGGTCGCTGCGGGTTCGAGAACAGTCTCGACAAGCAGCATACCACAAGAAGTGAGCGCCGTAGCCGCTCCGCTCACAATGAGCTTCTGCATTCTCGGATGTGTGCCCTAACTACCGGCCGTGGATTCTCATCTCCCACGTTGCCAGAGCAAGATCTCCTACCTGCCCTCGCGAGGACGGTAGGTTTCAAAGCTTTCCAAGAGCCTTCAGCCTGCCAACACATCATCGCCTATCATATCCTTCCAGCCGCACAAAGCATCCCCTCGCCAAGGAGCAGCTCCTGCACAAGGAAAGAAAATCGGGTTGGCGTCCACCGTCTACCTCGCCCCGCCGTGGAAGGTCCAAAGGGTGGTGTGTATCCCACCAATACTCGCATAAACCCAGGAAGCTACACTCTGTTCTTCCTCGTGCTCGACAAGCACCTGCAGCCTGTGTTCTCAACGAACACACCTAAAGCCGAAGCATAAAATCCAGCCTCCTGGGACTCGCTACTACCGTCCACTGGAAATATCTGGCATCCGCCGCCATATGCTTCCACAACATGCCTCGAAATACGATCCCTCGAAGTCATCATCGGCTCTTGGGCCTTCCTGGCCATAAGCTCCCGCATCCCGCAGTAAAACACAAAGAAAGGTACGTCAATCACGCATTTTCTATTATAAAAGGCAATATATAACCCGCCACACAAACACTAAGTACATATTGCAGCATAATTTTCACATACATTATACATATAATTTTTCCATGTAACCTCGTCACAAAACACGGCAGACACAATGCACATAATTTTCACATATATCATGCATATAATTTTTCCTATGCAATCCGTCACAAAACACTTCCGCACACACTGTGCATACATTTTCTCAAAAAGAAAAAAAGGGGAGTGATTAAACCCTACACGACACATTTTCAAAAGAAATCCGTCCCTAACACGGCTAAGCCATATTGCACATATTTTCCACGTAGCGTCCAGCCCGTCACTCAAAAAAACACGCCTACACGACACATAGGGCGCATAACACAAAAAAAAAAAAAAAATCCGTCCCTAAGCACGGCACACACTTCTCACATAGTAACCCGTCACAAAACACTAGGCACATGTCATTATATTTTTTTCACAAAACATTATCACTACACGATAATTTTTCTCACAATGTACATACATAAATAAGTATTAGGTACAAAAAACACTGTAAAGCATGCAATTCAATTAGATTGGCACTTTATTTTGCCACAAATAAGAGCTAATCTTACACATTTCTCTGCACAAAATACACATACCCACAATTTCTTACATGTCCATTTTCAACAATTCATCAAGAATTTCTCACAAAAAGGCATAAAACAATAACAAAAAAATTCAAAAATGCGAAAAACTAAAACCTAGTTCTAGCATTCAAAAAAATCCTCGAGCAGTGGAATCAAAACGGGAATGTATTTCTTACTCTCCCCGGGACGCTCATGGATGACGACATCATGCGCACTCCCTCCTGGATTCTGAGCGCTGGATACAAAACATTCCAGCACGGTTCTTTCGAAGATGGAAACGTAACGAAATCCAATTCCTTTCGGGAGCTCCATTCGTGGCCAAGCCAACTACTTTCACTCGACACAAGGCGACGACGCACTTCTTCGAGATCCTTCAGCCTATGGCAAACACCCAAGCAAAAAATCTTTTTGATTTTCGTTTAACAATGGAGGTTTTTTTTTCCTCTCTCTCTCTCGCCTCCGGTTTACGCCCGGAAGAAGAAGGGCTGAACGCTGGGGAAGTGGCTTCCTGGCCATGGCGTAAACCTCGGTCAAAGCTCCCGGGAATCAGAAAACTCGCAAGGTGGTCCAGACACCAGATTTGACCTCTGCTTCAGATCTGGGAGCTGGGTCTCGTGACGACATCTCCTTGCAAGGGTGCCAAATTACTTTCCTCATGCTCTTATAAATCTTCATGCCCCCGTCCCTAAGGCTCTTTTCTGGAAGAATTCATCAAGAATCTGGGTGCGAAAATGGTCCCTAACCCTTCAATTCAATCCACCGCCACAGGTCAAGCGTAGCATCGGCCTCTTCGCGCATTTCAACGGTAATTCAAATCCCTCTCTATTGCCGGGCCAGTTGCCGCCAAGACCGGGTCTCGCCCACTTAACGGCAATTCAATCCCTTGCCATCGGGCGATCGCGTGCGATCGGGGTGGCCCTCGCCTATTTCTAACGGTGGCCTGGATTCAATCTCTGGCCGCTCGCCGTAAGAGCACGGGTCTCGCCTACCTTAACGGCACTAATTCTACCCTCGCCGCCGGCGCCAGAAGACTCGGCCCCTCGCCACTCTGGGCCCGCAATTCAATCACCGGGCCACAAGCTTAAGCGTAAGACCGGCCTCGCCCATTTCCAACGGTAACTCAATCCCACAAAGAAAGCAAGGCACCCTGCATTCGCCATCAATGGCTGTCAACGACCGGCCACACAAGACTGCTCGCTCACTTCAACGCCCGAAATTCAACCACCGGCCGCGCCGTAAGACCGGTCTCGCCCCACTCCAACGGCAATCCAATCCCCGGCCGCTCGCCTGCAAGACCGGTCCTCGCCACTCCAACGGTTGTACTCACCACCGGCCACCGGGTCAGTAGAGACCGGCCCTCGCCTACCTTCAACGGCATCTAACTCACGGGGCTGATTGGCTGTAAGGGACTGTCTCTTTCGGGCTCTATTTTAACGGTAATTAATCTCAGCCAAGCTGGGCTGTAAGATCGGTCTCTCGCCACTCTGAACGGTAATTCAGTTCCTCGGTTGCTGGCCGTAAGACCGGTCCTTCGCCACTCCAATCGGCACTGCACCTCATGGCCATCAGCCGTAAGACCGGCCCTCTCGCCACTTCAACGGCAATTCCAATCCTCAGCCGTCACGTAGCACCGGGTCCTCGCCTACTCACCCGCACTCTAATCACCGGCCAACCGGGCCAGAAGACTCGGTCTCCCGCCACTTCAACGGGTAACCAATCACCGCCATCAACGTAGCACAAGACCGGCCTCGCCCACTTAACGGCAATTCAATCACCACGGGCCATCACGGCCAGAAGACTCTGGCCGCCATCTTCAACGGTGCCCAAAAATCAATCTCGCTATCAACGTAAGACCGGGTTCTTCGCCCACTTCGAACGGGTAATCCAATCACCTGGCCACAAGTTACTCGTAAGACCGGTCTCGCCCACTTCAACCGCAATTCGAATCTAATCCCCGCCATCAACGTAAGACCGGCCTCGCCCACTCCTACGGCATCAATTCAAACCACCGGCCATCAACGTAAGACCGGCCCTCGCCACTCCAACGGCACTTCAACCACCGGCACATCAAGCGCAATCGCCCGTCACCGGCAATTCAAGAAGGAGCCAACACCTCCCCAAAGACGCAACCCTTGAAGGGCACGAGACGCCCTCTCCAAACGCCGCGACACGTTAACTAGTAAGGAGCTAACACCTCTCCCAAGATACGGTCTATCCTGAAGTGCACAAGGGCCGCTTTCAAAACGCTCTAACGGTAACTCCAACCAACGCCCGGCTTAACGGTATCTAAGCTCTCAGCACTAAGCTAACACCTCTCTCAAAGACGTAATATCAAGCGCACAAGACGCCCCAAACGCTCAACGACAACCAACCACTCGGCTCCTCAAAGTGAGGTCCTAAGTCATCTTCCCCAACAGAGTGGCTTTGGGCAGGTGGTCACGCATCCCCAAAGAATTCAAGGCACCGGCGCCGATGATAAGCCCGAACTTCGCGCCACTTCAACGGCAACGCAAGCACCGGCCATCAAAGTAAGCTCCGAGAGCTCCTCCCCCAACAAGTCAAAAGTGGAAGTCATACAAGATCGCATATCCCATCAAGATCCGACCATCATCCTCGCTTCACTCAATCGGCAACAAACAAGCACAAGAAGGGAGCCAACACCTCCGAGTACAAGTCCCAAGGCACTAAGCGCCTCCAAAATGCCAAATGGGGAAAGCAATCACCGGCCGTCATTCCTCGCTCACTTCAACGGCAGCCAGCAAGGCACCGGCAAATATCGTAAGTCCAACCTTCTACTCAACATGCAAAAGCACAAAGGCATCTACACTTCGAAGCACAAGGGGCAGCCTACGTTTCCACAAATGTGCTAGAAGACATTTATTCACAAAGTCTCTCACGCATACATCAAATCAAGCGGCTAGAAGACGATCTCAAAGTCCTCGCGCATTACATCAAACTCAAGTGCTGAGAAGCATCGATTTTCCAAAAGTCTCAAGCGCATTACATCAAATCAAGGGCTAGAAGATTTCGATTCAAAGTCTCGCGTGATGAGCATTTCCAACCGCGTGCTAAGACGCATCGGCTCAAAGTCCTCGCAAGATTACATCAAATCGCGGCTAGAAGACGATCTATTCAAAGTCTCGCGCATTACATATCCACAATCAAGGGCTAGAAGACGATTCAAAGTCCTCCCAGTCAGGCACCAACCGGGCGCCGTAAGACGATTCAAAGTTCCTCTGCCGCTTCAGGCACCAACCGCCGCCGTAAGACGACATTTAAAGTCCTCTGGCCAGTGGCACCAAACCGCCGCCAGATGATTTCACTCAAAGTCCTCCTGGGCCGTGGCACTCAATCACCGCTGTATGACGGCATTCAAAGTCTCTCCGCTGGCACCAACCGCCGCTGCACGATGACGATTCAAAGTGCCCTCCAAACGTGGCACCAACCGCAATCATGAGACGATTCCAGTCCTCACTCTACCTCCAAATGCAAGGGAAACCGTTTAAACCACCTCGGTCTAACCGGAAGCACTCGTATAAACCTCCCACATCACTATCTCCAAACCATCCAGCCCGGGAAGGCTTTAAACCACTGTCCGGCCCGAAGACCCGTATAAACCTCCTGCATGATTCATCCCTGCCTTCCGAAGGCCTTAAACCACCCTGATTGACAGGAAAATCGTAAAATCTCTCCATCCCAGACACCACCACGCCCTCCGTCAAATTGACCCTGCGGTCACCACATCTTAAAGACACCACCACGTCTCCTACTTCACCGACTCTCGCGGTCACACAACACTTCAGTGGCACCACTCAGCTCACGCCCACACAAATTCACGACCTCTCGAACTACGAATGTGCTTCTGATTCCTCCCCGCTGTGGATACGTGAGGAATCCCGTCGCTGTGCAGGTCTCAGCCCATCGACTCCATGCTGTCACCCAGACACCACCCCACGCCCTACAACCGACCTCATGGCGGTCACACGACACTTCACAGTGGCACCATCACCACGCCCTGATTCACAAAACACTCACCCCACACTAACTACGACTGTGCTTATTCCCTACAGGGATACGTAGGAATCCTATCACAGTGGTCTGAGCCTTATCAATTTAAACGGCCACACAAAAGACACCACCACGTCTCCTACACATCACCCTCACTTGGCCACTTCCTCTCCCAAAGACGCTGATCCAGATTGGGACCCTTATCTTATCGGCGCACTCCCAATTCTTTCTTCTTTCATAAGTGCCGACGGCTCAAGCCGAGTGGGCTTCAGCAAGTACCCCAACTGATCACCCCTTTCAAACACATTACCTGAAACACCGCACTCATCCACGCAGCCTCGTAGACCTCTCACTCAAAACCCTCTCAAAACCCTCTCAAACCCCCCAACCAAAACCAAGTGGAGGAGCCTTTCCGGGATAAAAAGGGGACAAAAAGGACCTTTCGGGAATTTCTTTTCAGTGAAACTGTAAAGCAATTACATGGTCCGCACGGACCTCTTTGTTTCAATGATTACTAAATCCCCTTTAAAGTCCACAATATTCCTCAAATCCTCGGAAATGATTACTTCCTCGCGTTGCAGTTGGTCCGACGATTCCTTGCAGATGCAAGATGGTCCGCATCGGAATCCTTATTGCTCAGTGGGGGAACACCATCATTCCGTAATATTTCTCCACTCATTGCGCATTCCTCAAATCGAGGAAATCCAAAATTCTCGGATAACCAAGAAGGTCCGTACGGACCTCTTTTGCTCCGAAATTTTTACTATAAATAACAGGGCTCCCTCCTCATTTTCACACACCTCCCTCTTCTCTCTTCCTCCCTTTAGCCTTCTCGGCTTCTCTAAGTCCTCGAGGCACTCCCGCCCCTTTCGGGATCCTTTCCTCCGAGCCTTCCCGAGCCCTCGCGGTGTGCTCCGGCCTCCCCGAAGCGCCTTCCCCGAGACGCTCTCCCGCTGCTGCCCGAGGCACTCTCGAGGTACTTCCGAGGCCCCTCGTGGTACTCCGAGGCCTGGCCGTCTTTCCACGGTGTCCCGCTCTTTCCGAAGTCAAACCCGGCAATCCCAAACCACGCCGAAACTCCGCCCGAGTGACTCCCGCCACCACAACGCACGCCGAACCTCTCGCCCGAGTGATCCCGACGACCCTTTACGCACGCGAATCCTCTCGCTTCCGAACGCAGCAACTCGTAACTAACCCCTAATCCTCACGCCGAAATCCTCGTCTCCCAGACAACCGCATCCCTCCCCGGGCAATCCCTGAACCGCACCGAACGCGTACTCCAACCTCACACACTACTTCCCCTAGCCGGCCAAGATGTACACGAATCCAACATTGGTAAGGCTTCCTTCCTCCATTACTATTTCAATACATTCTCACATACATATGCATACAATGTAGACATCCTGATACATGAAGATGCATTTTTAAAAGCACACACACACACACACAACATTTAAAGGATATTAGTGGGTATCCTGAAAAGACTGCTTTTACGAGGCTACTCTCTGGTGAGCTCTGAATATTCTAATATTCTCTTCCCTTG